>JBBPFQ010853120.1:0-12259 GCA_037974815.1 Kaempferia elegans
CGACTTCGTCGTGGAGCTTCGGCGTTTGGTTGATGGCGCCGTCCGCGTGGTCGAGGGAGGCGAGGGAGCGGAAAGGAGGAAATGTCGTCGGCAGTGGCGGTTGCGGTAGTAGTAGAAGATGGAGAATGGAATGATGTAGTGAAGGAGTATTCATGAGGAGAGGCTTCAGAGGAAGAAGAGCAGTATATGTAGTGTTTCTCTGTTTTTAACATGTACATTTTACATTCCCCGATCACAATTTTTTTTTTTTTTGCCTTTAATATCATGGCTCGTATCGTATATATCATTTAAGGAGTATTTTAAAAAGGAAAAGAAAATCTACCTAATACCTACCAGCGTATCTATCAATTAGATCGCGTTGACAAAAAGAAACCTAACAAACTGCACGTACTCATTAGAAAATTTAATATCCATACTATACCGTACACATGCATGCTCAGTTAAATGGATAAGATGCATTAAAAAAACAAGCTGATATTAATAAGTGCAATGGAAAGCATAAATTAAAATTTTAATAATGAATAATAAATTACCTTCCATATTCTACGATTAAACATTGTCCAAACACTCTCTTCAAATGACGTACTGACTCGAAAGGAACTAGACAACCACTAGTAATGCTCTTAATTATTTGTTGGCGAAATAGTAGTAGAATGCTGATTGGTGTTGAGTGCTAATGGGAAATTAGCCATGGAATTCATTGTTTTTTCCCTTCCATGATGAATGAAAATACGGGGCAGTGACAACTTCAATTTAAATGTTTTTTTATATAAAAATAACATTAATGTATTGATTTGACAGGCAAATTATATCAAATGGACGACCTTTGTTGTTTTGTTCAGACAGTAGAACATAATTAGTTGGCACCCATTATCATATCTAGCATGAACAATGTGGCAGTACCATTTCGTCGGCTGGGTTGAGGACAAGCATGTCCTACACGGAAGACCATTTCACGTATATGGAGAAAAAATTATACTAAATTAAATGAATTGTATATCATAAGATACACCATCCATTCAAAATTAATCCACAAAACAAGGAATAGGAATTAAATTGGATGCAAAAAAGTACAATGATTTCAATCTTCGGGCAATTGTAACTAATTTATGAACCCAAATATCACCTCTTTCACCCCATATTGCACTATGTAGTCCTCATTAGCAAACATGTAGCATAAAAATGTCTTTGAAAAACATCTTTTGTATCAGAACAAACAAAAATGAAAAGGAAACAAAACACCAGTCGACTGATACTAAATGGTAAAAGGATTGTATTGGATGCTGTGGTGATTTACTACTGCAGCCCCAATCTGCATATAGGCCCACTCTTTATAACATTGAAATCAACCTGAAACCAACGATAATTATGTTTTAACCCACAATTCTCTAGCTATTGATGTATTATAATCCAATCATGCTTTTGTGGTGTCTCTATCTATACCTTTGGTCCAAAGAGATCTCTGATGTTGTCGATTCCATACAAGATCATCGTCGGCCTGGGTTACATAGCATAATCGTAAGAAAAAAGTACATTTATTCCAGAAGAGAAAAAAAAATTTGTCATAGATTCAAGTGATGGGACCCAAAAAAAAAATTGCGTTTGCTTATTAGCTGCGTGCAGAGAATAGATTTCTTTGTAGGGGCAAAGGAACAGGTTAGAGAAGCGAAAAGGTCAGCAAAAAGTCAACAACAGAATCAGCCTCTACGGAGACGCAAATAAACATATTGTTGACTGCAAATGTGGGAAACATGATTCTGAAATAGCCTAAGTAAGCTAAATGAATTGCTTTCTAACCCAATTGGACATGTGCATTATAATGAATAAAGAGCATAAAAACATACCTTTCAAGGGAGAGTCCCCATGCGATAACATTGACATCCTCAGGAAGCCCCATCGGAAGTAGCATTTCTGGTCTGAACATGCCAGAGTTCCCAACCTCAACCCACTTCTTCAAACCATCATGATAGCTGAGAGAGAGAGAACCAGATCAGACAAGATTGGGACTTTCTGAGTAACAAATCGTGAACAGAATTTGGTACCTAAAGATTTCCATGCTTGGTTCAGTGTACGGATTGTACGCTGGTTTGAAACGGAGCTTTGTCATGCCTAAAAAAGAATAATGATAATAACTCCACTTTCAAAGAAAGATAAACAATACCCAAAAATTTATATTTCAGCTAAACTCGTGAAAAGATGCTTTACAGTTAAAAAAAAGGTGTTCAAAAAAAAAATATTATTGCTAGCAAATGAAAGAATAAGCATATGAATGCTGAAAAAACTAAAATCTGGAAATGCCAAAAAAAATCTGGATCTTCATGAATCATGATTTATGACCAACCCCCTATTTAGCCACTCAAGGAGGGACAATTCATATTCTCAAAAACACTGGATTTATGGATAACGAAATGATGTGATTGCCAGTATGATATTATCAACAAGTCAACCCTACTTCCAACAAACAATTAGTTTAACTATCTAATAGTTACACATGCGAAGATAGAAACACAAGACAATAGCAAAAAGACCACTAATAATAATGAAAGAGACAAAGAGTTCCTTGCATTGTTTTCTTACCAAGGCGTGCAAAGAAGTCCTCCAATACCCCAATGAGATCACCAAGTGTGAGTCCATGGTCACAGATGAGCCCTAAATAACCAAAAAAAAAAAGTGGAATGTTTAATGACTTACAAATAATGATAAATAAAAATGCACCTCGTATGAAATAACAATTGTCCAGCCAAGACATGATGGTCTCAGAACTGCAAATCAATACCTTCTATTTGATGGAACTCTGCAAGATGAGTTCTATCAACTGCTTCATTGCGAAATACACGATCAATAGAGTAGTACCTCTTTGGCGCGAAAGGTTTCTGAATAAGGAAAAGACTAGTTACTATGGATCACAAAATGAATCAAATTAATAAGCAAGACCTTAAAAATCCACAAAAAATAAATGTTAACTTCATATAAATATTTTGAACAAATAATAAATAATCAAGCAATATGGGATAGCAATCATCTCAAACTCACGTAAACTCAGATAATAAAGCGACGCCAAACTGAATATCTAACTGAATACAAAAAGAAATGTCAACACAGGCAAAAAAAAAATGAATACAAATTAAGTAGTTCAACTCAAGAATTTGAACAAATTCAACAGGCACAACACTATATGTTCATTCTGGGCGTGAGTTGTGAGTTTAGCATGAATTTCATTGTTAGAAGCAATTGTCAGTGGCAACTAAAAATATGATTACATCATCATTAACAAAAAGGATCCAAATCCATATACATTGCCGACCCCACGTAGTGAGATAAGACTTGGTTGTTGTTGTTTATCCAAATCCATATACGTTATTTAGAAAACTAGGAATGTGAGGATTGATCAAGAAACAACTTATAGTTGTTGTAACACACGTATAATCTGAAAAGTAATTAGAACTTATGTAGTTGATTAGAAACACACCTTTAAATTGACAACTAACCAATCTAATATCTCAACTCTAGTTTCACTATCAAAACGATAGATGACAACTTTTGTGTATTACCAGAGTATCAGATTATTTTTTCAGAGAGGAGTTTGCCAAACAAGGTAACCACTACACACTACATATTCTCACAAGAGTATACCATTATATTTGCATGTGCAAGACTTTTAACCTATTAAAGGGTAGTGGATATGAGGGATCAGCTGAAATGTAACAACTTCATCAAGTCATAATCAGCCACTACAGATGAAACATCATCATCAACCAATACATATTTGCATAAAACAACACTTTCTCCAACTCTAACTTCATAAAATGCATCTAGAATATTTTTCCTCTGTCTCACTAAGTATTTCTCTTAGAATTCTTACAAATATATCTTCATTATGCAACATAAAGCGACTGTGATATTACAAAGACAATAGCAACAAGAATAAATGATACATAAACATCATATGAAATAATTTGAACATGGGATACTATACAATTGCTACAAATTTAGCTTAATATATACGATAACATTAATTGGAGTATAGAATGCCCCCAGTTCTAGGAAAAGTTACCGAATACTTTGTGGTGCAAATTAAACTTGGTTTGTAATACAGAGAATGAATAAGGAATCTCAAATAGGAATTTCAGCAACACAAGTAGTGAATTTAAAAGCATTAAAAACAGAAAACAAACACCTTCTGAGCAAGCATGTATAGCATTCTTGTGGAAACTGCAGTTGTGTGTGTCCGAAGCAAATTCTTGTCCGCTTCATCTCTTTTCCAATCATATCCATAGCTGGAAAAGGAAAGACCTTGTAAGCAATTAAGAGGATATGCATAGAAGAAAAAAATAGTATACCCTTTGGATCCATAACCGCCAACTTCATGAACTTGTTTCACCCTCTCAACATAATCTTCAGGTAAATTTCTTGTAGTGGCAGGAGCTGTAGAAAATAATTAATCATGTAACTATCAGCAAATTTGAAGGGGATAGGTGACAATAAGAGATGGATTTCACATCAACATTCAACCTTTAAGAAAGAAAGTATCATGTGAATCACGAGCAGGATGCTGCTGTGGCTGGAATAAAGCATCAAAATTCCAAAAGCTGCAAGAAAAAAAAAAGTGGGGCACAAATTCCATTAAGAAGTGATTGATTCTAAACATTTATCTATAAGAAATCTGAACTTTTTACACACATATAAAATGAAAACGACCAAAAAATTTTGAGTAAAAAATATTTAGAACTCTTAAAAACATTGTGTAAAAGGGTTGAATTTCTTCAAAGTATAAATGCTTCGTAGACATAATTAACTTTCTAATTAGGCACAGCCCAATATAAGTGCATACTTGATCGAAATGGATTAATTGCAATACTGAATGCATGAATTCAAGCATATTTTTTAGTGTTCATTTTCATATGTAGTGCATTATCTAGTGAAATACCACTATAAGCGTCAAACAGTACATTATTATTCATGCAATTTCTTAATTATCGAGTATGTTTTGTTAAACAAATAACACAGCCTAATCCAGGCATCAAATTCAAGTACTATTTTTGCAGAGCTATCTTCTCAAACTTTTATAAGGAATAACTAATTCTGTTTCCAATGATACCAACTAGAGAAAAGGATTAATTAGTGTTGATAAGTTAAGCATGCAGTTACCTACTCTCGACAAAGTTATTTGTTGGCATCTCCTCAAAACTGCATGAAGAATACTTCAAATTATGAACCCATAAGAATAGCATAAGAAGAGAAGGAGAAATCCAAAATTTTATTTACCCCATTTGTAAGAAAATATTTTGAATTTCCTCACGGACCTGTGCATGAGAAATTCAAAAAGTTTAAGAGAAATTGAAGTTTTTTATGCAACACAGTAAATCTTGCACACACAGACCTGTGCATTTGAATATTTGATAATATTGGTGTTAACTAAAAACTATCTTAAATCTTGCACAACCATTTTACAAGGATCACCATTATGAAAGATTCACAAAATTAACCATGATCCCTTGCCTTTATTGAAATACGTGACATATGCATAAATAAATAAATAAACAAATATTTAAAAATTAAAAATAGGTTTTCATTTTACTCTATCATAATAATCAAATATTAACCATCTTAATAAATAATGTAGGGATGATTTGAACCATGCCTCTAGCAAAGGTTGCAAGTAGCCAATTTGAATTGGTTGCCCTTGAGCATTAAGATTGTACTCTTTAAACTCTAGATCTTTCCAGTCACCCCTTCAACAGAAGAGAAGAAAAATAAGAAACAAAATATGAAATATTTCTTGCACTCAAAAAGATCAAAGATGTAAAAGAGATCTAAACAAATTGGTGTGGAACCTTATAAAGTTTTAAGACATAGAAGAAAAGCTAGCAAATCAAGATAAAGCAGTCAAAGCCAAAACCCTATCTAGATGCAGAGGAGCATGCAATCAACAAAAACCGCCATGGAATACTTTATACAAAGAGTAATAGAGCAAACTTGCTTGTAGTTGAGCAAAGAAAACAAACTGGAGTGCAAAGGACTATCATGTCCGAATAAAATGGAAATAATACGACAGAAACTAACAAGTAATGGCTATAGACGAAATACCATAGATCTGGTTCTGAACTAGCAAATGCGGAATATTTACCAAAAAATAGTAAGAGAGACACCTCAAAAATTATTGAACAAATAACCAAAAGTTCAACTCTAATATGAATAATACAGTCATGGATAGAAGAAAATGTGTTCAAGCACTTCATATTGGAAACATACTAACATTTTAACAAGCATCAAAACAGTGAGAAGGGTTTTTCACATGCCATGAAATATAAACTTCAAAAATGCTACTGAACTAAAATATAATCAAATCTGAGAAAATTTTAAATCAAGAACATGAGGAAGATACTTTTGTAGATGTTCCCGAGTCAAATCAGTTGCTGCCTTTTTCCATTTTGAAACATACTTGGGACCTTTTCTTAATTTGTAACCCTTCCAAGTCCTGTAAGAAGAACAAAAATCAAGTGGAAAACTATACGATTACACATAGTGGCAGAATTAGATCTACCAAAAATATAACTATGTGGAAGCACAATAAAGGCAACCGCATAGAGTATACAAACAAATACATAGTTGACGTGCATAGGATTCTCCATCTGCTTAATAGGATGCTGAAAGACACTAAAAAAAAACAAATTGAGATTGTTTCAGTGTACTTCCTGATATGCCCAATCTACCAAAGTCATATTCAGTGCTAAGAAGACACCCAAAGCAAAATCTTTAACAAGATATAGTAGCCATTGCTTCCTAGCTCTTCTTTACAAGTAGCATTAGAAAAGGTTAGCATGAGGAAAATAGAAGTATAGAACCAGTATGTTAGTCAAAAGAGAAAAATGGAAACATTTATGGTGATGTCACCATCAATTCAAGAAGTTATAATTCTTAAGTAGTAGTAGAAGTAGTATTTTCCATTTTTTATATCTATTTTTATTTATTTATTTATTTTGCGGGGGAGGAGGAGACTTCATTATAAAGTAGTCTCAATTAAGTACCTTTTAAAAGAAGTAGCAAAATCACAAAAAAAGAAACTACAGAAATCAGAGGATACTGGTATTGAACTCACCAACTAACAAGGACCTAGGTAAATAATTTTCTCCTCGCACTTGAAGCCTCAACCTTTTCTAGAGGAATAGAAAGTAAAAGCAATCGACAAGGAAATATTTCTTACTGTTTGCCGATAAGTTTTCTTTTCAACAGTTCTGTGACATCATTCCCGTCAACGAGCTGTAAGCACAGTTTTAGCCCCAATTAGGACATGAGATTAGAACACTAATCTGATATTAATAAAATTTGATCTGATGATTCGAAAATACAAAAGAATGTGCAACTGGTCATAGAAATGCATTAACATTCCACCTTATTTCTTTTTCCATAATGAACAAAGAACAAAATTAAAAGGTTTACATATGACATTTACAACAATCAGAGCTATGCCAAAATTTATTTCCATATATATAACAAATGCAAATTGTAAGTTCTTAAGTGTATGTAGTGAATATTACCAACCATATAGCAATATGCACTAGAGACCCAAAAATGAATAATGATGTATCAAAATAGTATGAGTATCACTAACACTACAAAATATACAAGTAAACCATATAGGACTTTAATCCTCTAGCAATTAATTGATATTCCACTTGCATTGCCAGTTTATCACCCAATCAAACAATCCCAATTTAAATTGCCTAATTCGTTTTGAGGGGAGAGTAAACTTGACAACAGCAATAAAATATGATAGTCATGACTCAGTCCTCACTAATTAGCAAAAACAAGGCACAAAATTCATCCAAACTTAGGAGCATAAGCATAAATAAAGCTGAATAAAGAATTTTTTGCACAACAGATTTAGAAGGCTGTGCCAAATATCTAGTACAAATAGATTGAGAACCAAAAATATAATGTAAAAGGAACTCCAAGAAGCACATCGTCCCCTCTCTCTCCAAATATCTCTCTTCTAATTGGGCTCTTGAAAAATCACATCATGTATCTATTAAGTAATTCTTCATAATTATAAACATCAACCCTTTTCGTAGAGACTTCCAACTATTTTTAAGGAAATTAATGTTTCAGTTAATATGCATCGAGTTGTCTTGGATCAAAACACTTTTCAAACAAAATAACCAGAAGATGCACAAAAAGTAGAAGTTTGCATTTAATTCCTAGTACACATTTATAACATATTTATATACCACTGCCACTAATTGTATACATCTTGACACCAAACACTGCTTTTAACCAACATTTAAAATAATGAATCCGATAAAATTCTACCAAGAAAGTAAATTATCAGCATAACTCTTATGCAAAACTATTCACCATTTTAAGCAATCTGAAAATTATTTTCTGACAAAAGCAAAGAACCCCAGTAGAAAAAGTGCTAAAGATAAATGGATCATCCTCACATAAATATTAAATATGAAAATTCAAGGAGAAAAATGCACTATTGAGACATAACTGCGACAGAATGAAAGGAATTCTGCTGTTTTTTGAATATAAATTATCAAATTAACTAAAGACAGTTAAAATAAAACACAAAAGTATGTTATATGAACCTTTCCATCTTCAATTCCTTTTAGCAAATCCTTAACTTTGTCCTCAACTGCATCAACCTATAAAAGGCATTAAACAAGAGAAAAAGTATGACAGGGTGTACTATAAAAGGGTTTTCAAAGCAAGATAAAACATTTTGATCACGGTTTAATTTGAAAATAATTCTGTGTGACAGACAATAAGGTCCCTGATAAGAATGTCTAGCTAAAACAAACAATTGCAAATTGCATGTACATGGTCCGGCAAATAATTGAACCAGAAATACAGCTAAAAGTATCAAGTACATGCTAAAACATGTGCTACTTTTCAATGATCTATGCTGGTTGTCAAAAATTTAACTAATGCAAAAAAGGTAATAAAAAGCACAGGAAGGTTCGGTGCCTAGTTACTAGCATCCAATTTACTTAAAATTTTGACCAGTTTGGATAACCATTTACGTAGTATAATACCATAACATCCATTCAGTTTACCAAAAGAACTTGTATACAACTAGAACATGTTTCATCTTAGATGACTAGAAATGTCATAGAAATAAAGGTTAATCACCATCATCATCAAGCCATGATTATTCCAGCTATTTGGGGTGTCTACACATAAATTTTATTCCTTCCACCGAGTTCTATGTAAAGAAATATAACTAGTAATATTCAGATTAAGTATTTTTTTATTATGTTTATTATTTTTATTTTTATCTCCCTCTACCATTCACACCTACCAATCTAATAAATTTACTGCTTTTCTTTGAATATGTTAATACCATCGTATCCTATTTTCTCTCATTTTATTATCAGTTGGAGCTACACTCATTGCTCTAAATATTAGCATAGATGAAAAAACTAATACTTAGAAAAAAAACAAACATGAAAAGTATTAGCACTATCGCAACTCACTTAAATGAGACAACTAACTCATTAACTTTTAAAAAATAATCACTAACTCAAAATGCTTAAACCCAAGCTAATAATAATTAATTCGTCCTTTCGAAACTTCTTTATCAGACGAACTAACCTAGTGTCATAATTAATATGGCGTCAATTAAATCTTGACATCCATATCAAGACCTAAAGTCCAACTTGTAGCCTAAATTTTTTCTAGTAGGCAGCATATGATGTCCAATAGTAGCACACCATCATGCAACACTTTTCAATAACTTATTAACCCTAAAATTAATTCTACTCTAAGATCAACAGTCATTATCAACTTAAATGAAAAGAGAATATTGGCTCGTTAGCTTGTTAGCTCAGTCACTAATCCAAGATGCTTAGGCAAGTTAATAGCAGCTCACGTAGCCATACAGAACTTCTTTCTTAGCTCACATCTCATTGCGTGGAACAACTAGGATGTCACAAGCATATCATGCAGGCAACCTCTCTAAAATCACACCGTGCCTAGGATTAGGTCATCAACCAATTATCACGCCACACTAGAAAAGAGACTCATTAACTTATCAGGTTCAACCATTGCCCCAAAATGCTTAAGCCTGAATCGTCAGTAGCTTATCCCTCTTTATCAAGATTTTTTATTAGCTCACAACTCTTGTGTAAACTCGGGCGCCACAAGCATATAAAAATGAAGACAAAGTCCTGACCACCATTTGGAAATAATTGTGTGTACGTGAACATATCTTGAAGATAACAAACAGAAAGGGAACTATTGGAGATGAAGGATAAGACGGCAAAATCTACTATACCTTCCTTGTTACAGATCCCTTGGCAATTTCAATCCAATTGTTCTTTTTCGACCAGGATGATCCTATACTGAATACTTTTGGGTCCAATTTTACCTGAACCAACAGCCAAATCAAATAAACAGGAAATGACGAATGATCAATGCAAGCAATACAACTTCAAAGATTGCAACTTCCCCAATCACTACAAACAGTTCGGTCACAGCAACTAAATTTTCAACAAATAAGCAACACTCACCTTGAGATTTGCAAGGGAGATACCCTCCGGAGGAACGGCTAGGAAGAAGTTAACTTCTGGTGACCCTTCCACGGCATACAGCTTGCCCTCTTCGGTAAGGAGATAATTATCCTTCTTAACATCCTGCAGGAGAACACGGTAAGAAATCGCTCCCAAACAAACTTACGAAGGGTGAATTTGGTGGGTGACATCAACGGAAGGGATCAGACGTTAGAAGACCTGCGCATCGACGATCTCGAAGCCATTGAGCCGCTTGATGACGTTCTCAAGCTCAGTATGGTCGATCCCTAAGCCGGCGGCGAATTCATGAGAGTCGGCGATCTCGTCGTTGGACTGGAGGAAACCTAGAATCGCATCCTCCGCCATTTTCTCGCCGCCGCTGTCGCCGCCTCCTTACACTCCAAGCCGGGAGATATGGGTTTAAGAATAGGGTTATTTTCAGGCCAAACTGCGTTAACTCGAGACGGGCTGGCATAATCTAAAATTTGCACATAAAACGCTTCTACTTACTAAATAATCAAATCTTCCTGTGGAGCGCCAATCAAAGGTGAAAGTAGAATATAATCCATTAGAATGAGTTGATTATGAATTATTTATTTTTGGCATGATAGTTATTTATTTATTTATTCTTTTTTATTATTGATCCCCATTGTAATTATAAAAGGGTCAAAATTAATAGAGCACCTCAAATTCGAGGAGTGTCTTTTTTTTAGTTTTTTTAAAATCAAATAGATGCTCTTCCCTGATGTTATTCCAAAAATATATTTTCATCCCGTGTTATTATAGAAGCTACTCGATAATTATCACAATATGTTTAGAGGGGCTTAGTGGGTTTAAAATTTAAGATTTATATTGTGTAAAAATTATTATAGTAACTTTTACAATGTGTAGTAGCTGCTATAATATATTTAATGCAAGTTTAGGATTTTAGATTTAAAATTTACATCAAACACTATTATATAAAAAATACTATATGCCAACTTGGTTAACATTATTTAAAGTTCATCAAAATCATTCTAAACGGTTATAAAAATTATTACGTAGCTAGTATAGTACTATTACCCTAAATCTTACTTTGAACCCATCAGAAATACATTATAGCGGGATAGTTTCTACGTGTTGTAGCACTATTAGATAACTTTTATAGTGTAAATTTTAAATCTTAAATTTTAAGCTCACTTTAAATTATTGCACTTTTGCAATAACGTTGAATCTAAAAATATTTTTAAGATAAATCATGGAAGGGGTGTCCGTTTAATTTTTTTTTTAAGTTCATTTGATGGTTGTCTTAATTGCGGTAGACTTTAAAAAGTTCATTTGATGTTTGTCTTACTTGCTGTAGACATTTTTTTAGCTGTCACCGAGTATTTATATTTTCTTGATTAATCCTATGATGACTGATTCTTCCACATGAAAGTTTACTACCGGTAGAATAAATCAAAAAGTGTTCAGAGTGGATTGTAGAAATTGAGAAAAGAGGAAAAAATAATAGACGTCTTTATTAAGCTAAACTAGCTACTATAGATTGATTATCTTTGCCCAAAGACAAGTATCATATATATAGCATACAATGGATACTTGGTCAATTAACTAAGTAAGAAAATTATTCTAAGAAAATACTAGAATTATATCTAAAACCCTAAATTTAAAAGAAAAAAGACTAAATTACCCCTAAAGGCTATAAACAAATAATTATAATCTAACATCCCCCCTCAAACTCACGATGCTACAGCTAGAAGCATTGA
>JBBPFQ010853334.1:0-12257 GCA_037974815.1 Kaempferia elegans
TTTTAATGAAGGTTTATGTGACCAATAAGTATAGAAAATTTAAATTTTTAGCGTAGAATTCAAATTTTAAAAGTAAAACAAACTTTAAATGGGATGTAAAATGAAAAAGCAGTTGGACAAGATAAAATTTCGATAAAGATATAGAAGTCCATAGGAAAATAATGTATTGAATGACTTATAAAGTTTTCAACTTAACATTAAAAGCTAAAAAAAAGTTGGATCAGTAGAAGATAAGTACACTAGTTCCCTTAAAATTGTGCAAACTATAGGGGTATTAAACTAATGAGTCATACTATGAAATTTTGGGAATGAGTAATAAAAAAGACCAAGGAGACAATGGTAACCAACATTTAATTTGGATTTATACCTAGGAGATCGACGATAGAAGTTATACATCTGCTCAGACAACTAATTGAAAAGTAGAATTATAATGAAATTCAAGAGAAATTATATGGAGAAATCTATAAAAGAGAGGAGTTAACATAATGTATATTGAATAAATTAAGAATATATATGATGGTGGAATGACAAAAGTGAAGACTTCAAACGGATTAACCAAATCATTTACCATAACAAAAGGATTATATTAAAGATTAACTCTAAATCTCTATCTTTTTATACTAATCATGGGCGAACGCAATGGACACATATAAGATACGATACCGCTGTGTATATTAGTTACAGATGATATTGTTTTATAGATGAGACACGTGAAGGAGTAAATGTTAAACTCGAATCTCGGTGGAAAACGCTAGAAGTGAAAGGTTTTAGATTTAGTAGAGTAAAGATAAAATATATGAAATTTAAATTTAATAATATTGGATATAATGAGGCAATTGTTAAGATATAAGATGACAAAAATTTTGTGTTTAGGATCAAATATACATTAATAGAGGTCTTACATAAATTCATGGATGCAAATTTCAGCCCAGGCGCTAGAAGACCACTAGCCAAACTGAAAACCCTGTAATCGGCCAAAGTAGGCGTCATTGTTTATGTGCGGTCCTATGTGCCGAATAGGCGGCCTGTTCGGTCTAGGCACAGCACTAGACTGAACAAGCCATTTTTGTTTTGTTTTAAATAAAAATATAAGTTTTTGTAGCATAATTATATTAGTTAATAATTTAATTATTAATTTATAAAATATATAATTATAATTTATATATTAATTAGAAATTATATATAATTTATAAAAAAATGTATATCACTGATATAATCCATATAACACTTTTTATTATTATATATTTTAATATAACGGTTTTAATTAAAACCGTTATATTGAATTTTAATAAAACCCTAAAAATTCCCCGAATTCCTCACTAAGTCGCGATTCCGTTTCTTCCTCGTGATTTCGCCGCCACCTTTCTGCCCGCCACGATTTTCGCCGATCGGATCTTAGTGGTCGCCTCCTCGCCGAGTTGCTGCCTCTTTGTCGCCCCGCCATCGCCTTGTTGCCTAGCCGTCGCCTCATTGCCTTGCCGTCGCCTCCCCACCGCCCCCGCTACTTTTCTCTCGCCAGTTGCCTTCGTCAATACTTCCATGTAAGTCTTGATCTGTCGCGCATGTGTTTCCTTCTGTCTGAATCACGCGAAATCATCCCGCTTGCTGTGCCGGTGCCACTTATTATTTATGAATTATGCAGTGATGGCATCTTCAACTGCTCCCGGTTTCGAGCTCGGTTAGTGTTTCTCAAGCTTCTCAATCTTGTGAAGAACTAAAACGAAAATCGAAGGATGTTGGATGGGAGTATGGGATGTTAATTGATGTGAAGAACTTGGACAAAGTCAAATGTATTTTGTGTGGAAAAGTTATGTCCGGAGAAGTTTATGGAATAGAAGAACATGTAGCACACATAGTGGGAAATGTGTCTGCATGTCCAAAGTCTTCAAAAGATGATCAAGCGAAGTGTAGGAATGCAATTAATGAGGGAAAGATGAAGAGAAACAAGAAAATTGAAGAGGAATCTTTAAGATTAAGACCTTGGCATTGACTAGCTCATATACAAAAAAGAGAGATATTGTGAGACCGGGGGGACTAGATTTGCTTCAACATTTCTAACTTTATAAAGTTTGTTTGAGAAAAAGAATCAATTAAGGGCAATGTTTACTAGCACTGATCGGGAAGAAGGCAAATTTTCCAAGAGTGTTAAAGGGAAAACATCTTACACAATAGTCTTACACAACAGTGTTGAGTATTGGATTTTAGACTGGCGTGTCATTGTGCTTGAAGGTTTTTGCACCTTTGTGTAGGTGCTTTGAATTGTTGATGCTGATAAGAAACCATCTATGAGTTTTGTGTATGGTGAGTTTCTGCAAGCTAGGGAAGATATTAAGAATGCTCTAAGTAATATTCTTAAAAAACTATCAGCCTATTATTGATATTATTGATGCAAAGGTGAAAGATAGGCTAGATAGTCCACTGCATCGGATGACTTATTTGTTGAATCCGTTTTATCATTATAAAGATCCGCTTCTTCATTTGGATCAAAACGGTCACAATTGGGGTCATTGATTGTATGAATGTTGTCTTTTTTTGGAGATATTGATATGCAAAATATCATTTTGAGTGAGGAGTTACCCATGTATAAGAAAAAGGAGTCTATCTTTGGGAAACCCATTGCAATAAAAGCATGTTCATTGAATGATGACAAGTTTGATCCAGGTAATTAAATAAATATCCATAATATTATTATTGTTTGAGGTTGTTAATATTATTTATGTTATTGACTTTTTTTTTATAATTACACAGCAAATTGGTGGTCGAATTTTGGTGCATTGACTCCCAACTTGCAGAAAATTGCAATGAAGATCCTCTCTTTAACTACTAGTTCATCGGGATGTGAAAGAAATTGGAGTACATTTGAAGGGGTCAGTAGCTTAAAGTCAACTATTTTTTTAATACTAATAGATTAATAGTTCATTATGTTCTCATAAATATTAATTGTATTTGTAGGTACATACAAAGAAAAGGAATAGACTAGATACAGATCGATTAAATAATCTAGTCTTTGTTCAATTCAATGCAAAATTGATGAACAAGAAAAATAGGGAGAAAGAGAGGAAAATTGAGGTGCTTCTAACAAGTGATGCAAGTTTTGCACAAGATTGGATCGTTGATGGGGTTGATGATGAAGTTGAACCAGATACGCACATGACTTGGAAAGTTGTTAGTGATGCTGTAGGTGCAGATGAAGCACTTAGGCCTAGAAGAAGTAGCAGACTTAGAGAACTTGATGAGGATGACTTTCAATCTGAGAGTGAGGAGGAAGTGAATGTGGATGAGTTTGATTTTGAATCAGACGAAGAGCGTGTCATAGAAGAATATGGAGAAGGAGCAATTGCCTAAGGATTTATAGTTTGTAGTTGTACTAGTGTTATCTTTGGAGTTTATATCATGGTTGCTATTATGTAATGCACTAGACTACTAGTTTGATTCCATGTTTGTTTAACTTTGAAGTTTGAACTTTGTTGATGCTATTTGCCTTAGGTTACTTGATGTTCATTTTGGTATTTATTTAATATTCATTTTGGTATTTACTGTTTGATATTGCTTACTAATTTGATGTTCCTTTTGATGTATCTATTTAAAAATACAAGAGCGCCTAGGCCCCGCCTAGGCGCCGCCTAGGCGCTCTAGGCGCTAGGCGCCAGTCAAACGCCCGACTGGCGCCTAGCGCTTTTTGCAACATTGCTACAAACTAACATTGCAGAAATAAGAATGAGCTCGAATGACATATATTCAACCCTCCTTACGCCTCACGATCCAACAAACTTATCTTTGTGATATATGAAATAAAATTAATAAAAAATTAGTTTGACATGACTTAGTAAAAACTTAAGAATATTGCAGATGTGCATTAGAATGAGTTCCAACTGTGTTTTTACCCCACTATACGAGGCATACAATGTCAAGTTTACTTTGCAATTAATCCTACAAAACTTGTTATGACTTCAACAAAGACAATTGTCAATACTTGAATTGAAAATCATCATAGAAACATGAATCTTTTCTTCACTAACCTGCTAAAAATGGATAACAAAATAGTATGTTTTAAGGTTCTCTGGTGAAAAAAATCAATAAAACACTAATTGAAATGCTTCAATTTTAACACTGACCAACTGTAACAAGAACTGTGCTAAAATTCAAATATCTGAGAATTATTTTCCAAATATTATAATCTAATGTTTTAAGGAAAATGACCATAAAATATTTGAATAAGAGAGCAAGAGAAAAAGCTACAGACCCTTATTTCAACTGAGTGGGCCTACGAACCTCAATTTATTGTGCTTGTAAGCTAGGCAGGAATAGAAAGATTTTAGTATCTCTCCTAACGAGTCCATTCATCTATAGTCTCTTATCAAAACTTAAGTGGTCAATTTTAAATTTCACATTTTTTGTATGAAGATCTCGAACTGTAACATCATATCGCCAACCAAGAAAAATATGCTAAAACTTCTGATGCAAAACAACTCAAATTTCATGAAAGAGGAGAAATAGTATTAACAATGAATTCATACAAGGGATCCTAACCTTTTTTATAAACCCATATTAGAACTAATTTTTTGTAAAAATGTAACTTAGGTTATCCTGATAAACACTAATAAATTCACAAATAAATTCTAACAATCACCCAAATAAATCTAAACAACTTTTTTGAAAATTCAATAACAAAATCTTTTTTTTAAATTGCATTTTTCTCCACCTCCTAGTAACAAAGCAAAATGTTCCATCAAGTTTTATGACACCTAGCTTACGAGCAAGGACCAGAGTGTCTTTGTAGGAGATGGTTCTTACGTCTCTTGTTAAATCTCAGCAAACGTTAGTGTGATGTGTTATAGTTCCTCTTTTGTGATCCATGTATCTTTTATATATGGTAGTCTTTTCCAATATAGCATATATTTTTTAGTGATTTCGTGGGGAGCTAGGATTGTTTGCATATCAACAACCCTCAATCATATAGGTCACCTATAACAAGGAAGACCCAACACTGAAGTGTTGGAGTACTAGCTGTGGAATATCAACTAACAAAAAAAGGGAAATTGAATATCCTTGATAAGATACTAGATCCTTTATATTGAAAAGTAAACAAATGTTCAATTTCAATAATATATGCATTAGGATATATCATTCTCACAATACTGGAAAGACTAGCAGATTGAGCATAAAGCTTCTTGTGGGAGTTCTTGAGATATCACTTAGTGTGAATGTCCATATACACACAATATCCTACAATATACTATATTGTATTCCTTTTGTTTCCGATGTGCATTTACATGAATTTTACAAAATTCATTACTTGGTGTAGATTTTCTCTTAACATTGCTATGTATCTCAAATACGTAGAGAAAACTTCTCAGCTAATTAAGGAGGGTGGAAGGTACTAGGTAAGGAAATAGTTGGTCAAAAAAACTATTGAATGGGTAACAAGCTTAAGACCTCCATATACAACCTCCAATAGGCTTTTATCCATAGAATGGTTAACAAAACCATTATTAGCGAATTAGGATAAAATTTAAGAAACCGAAGAGTAGGGACTCTTAAAGCAAAGTTAATGCTAAGACCTTTCTGTTGCTCTTGAGGAAGTGGTAAGGATGTATAGAGGCCTATGTTTTCCTTGGTTATCTAACACATCCTTGGTTATCTAACACATATAACATTGTTACATGATCCTAACCTTGGTTCATCTCAAGGATGACACTTGTCTTTTCAAAAATGCCCTTGGAAACCCTAAGTGCATATAAATGAATGCCCATAAATAGGTAATTATTCTTAATCACAAAGCCAACAAAATTATGATGATTCCTATCTTAGATGTACTTCATCCTTAAGGTGTTCAAATCGTTTTAATGTAGTTTCCATCTTGTATAGGATGACTACTACTCAACTAAATACGTTAGCACACTTGTTGTCCTCTCTTAGGTTTGTTCTTCATGACAAAAGTATACCCTTGAAGGAATTAAATTAAATCTCATTTAGCATGTTTGGCATGTTTTGGTGCTTAACTTTATTTGAGACAAATGAAACAAAGTTTAGATAATAGCGTAAAACTCTATCAAATGTGGAGCAGTGTTGTCAAGACTCATGAAATTTCTCACTAAAGAAAATAACAGTGTGCCTTTCTAAGTTTATGTTTCCTCTAATTCCTATCCTAATGCATCACAAGGTACCTTGAATAATTTAGGATGGTTAATATGTTTGAGGACATGGGCATTAGTTATCCTTTCATAAATGAGTGTCCATAAATAGGCAATCATTCTTAATCATAAAGCTAGCTAAATCATGATGATTCCTACCTTAAATGCCTTTCATCCTTAAGGTGTTAAAAATGTATTAATGTAGTTTCTATCTTGTATAGGATGAGTATTAAACTAAATGCGGCAACACACTTGTTATCCTTTCCAAGTTTGTGCCTTATGAAGAAAAATATACTCCAAAGTCATCAAGTCAAGCATGTCATTCTTTCTCGGTGTCACTAATGTTGCAACAACACAAGAACTCGTTGCTTTCTCTAACAAAGTCTTCTAGGGGTCCTTTGATTTGCCTATTTAATTCAACACATTTCAAGGGATGCATGTGGAAGGTTTACTAATTGTAATCTAGAAACAAGGTCTATTGTATGTTGAACCATAAGAAGTCAGAAGAGGTGGCAATTCGATCATCTAAGATCTTGAGTTCAGGGGGATTATCTTCAGGTGAGGCACTAGGCCAACTTAAGGTCCTAGACTAGTAAATCTACTTTCGTTCATGTGTCCTTTTCGCCTTTTTCAAATTTAGATTGTGTAAGAAGATGAAGGAATTGCCTCGACAACTCAGTTGGCTTAGATTAGATTTGGCTAATAACTTGATGTTTAGCCATTATATTCAAAGATATAGGTGTTTCCTTATCGCACTAAGTTATGGAGAGGTTGTAAAGTGAGGGTCTACAAAGAATGATATGGCCATATTCATGTAGAGAACACCATTTTTAATTAATGTAAAGATTCATCTCCATAAGGCCCAATCATCTTTGGGTAACCAAGAAAAAAGTTTGATTTACCCACACTCTGTATTGAATTGGGTTAGGTTCTAGTGCAAAGAACTTGTGTGGAAATTACATGCATGTGTTTATCACAAAAATTTCCATACTTTGCATATGAAAAATGCTAGTGTATTTCCATGTGCTAGCAATCTTGAGTGTGGATAAAAAAAGACACATCACATGAAGTTCTATAATTTCTCCCTCTCCTATTTTTAGATTTTGTCCATGTATTCAAACTGTCCATTTCTCTAGATCAAAGAGTGTGTTACTTCATATTCAAGATAATGCTCGAGCTACTTCATATGCAAGATTATGCTCAAGTTCTATGGACAAGACACCATGTGGGCATTTTGATGCTATGTTTCCTCAGCATTGTATGTTTTGATGTGGTTTAAAATTACAACTAGATCTCATGATCTTTTCTTGGTTTTGTGGGTTGGCTTTTACATGTATCGGTTCCAGACATGTTGAAATAATTTTCTGTTTCTAACTAGATTTGTCAGAATTTCTAGCCTAAGTCTGTCAATGAAGTGAATTGTAATGGACCTAGGGTCGTTTCCTGCACTTGCATAGTTCATCACTTGCAGAGTTCATCAAACCTACTTAGCTATCTTGTAACACTCAGAGATGATTGTTTCAATTTTATCGATTCGCTATATAATTTGCCCCTAAAGTGTGTTGACACATACATTTTGGTTAGTGTCATTACACTTTATGATGGATTTTAGTGCTAGTTAGTCTCAGGTAGCCTAAATACTTAGCCTAAATTTCTTGGTTACTCTGGTGATTTTCATTTTGGTAAATTGAGCTTGTTAAATACAGTTTATGTACATCAATCAAAGTAATCCTTAATCTATACTGTCTAATCAAGGAATATATTTAGGTTCAACCCATAGTCAAAGTAGGGATGTTCACTTTAGCTTGCCTAGTAATCTCTTTCTTCTTAACTAGCCCTAGCCCTTGTGGTAGTATTTAGAAAAATAGTAGCATCTCTTGGGTGTTCATTGAGAATCATGATGTAAATTGCATCTAGGTAAAACACATGGATTTACATTTTCTAGTAACTTGTTCTTTAAATTTGTCTAGATAGCTTTTAAAGCCCTTTTTCCAAGTTGGATTCAAAATTCACACACCTACTCTTTCCATTTTTTACAGTGAGATTTGAGATGCAGTGCTAAGAGTTAACAAGTATTGAAATTCAAAACATCGTAACACCAGCAAACTAAGGGTGCAAATGCAGGACTAATCATTATTTTAGGGATAAAATTATCTATGAAGATATTACAAGAAAACAAAGGAAAAATAATTTATTTCGTTTTTGGTGGTGAGTAAAAAACTAGTGTTTTGTGAAAAAAAGTCTAGTAGTTGCAAAATTTTAGAACTAAATTAAATAGGAGTCATTTTTAAATGAGAAATGTACTTACCAGGGTAATATGAGCCCTTGTTACCAAAGTTTGACGTGCATATATTTTGATGATGGTGATGTCTTCCTCAAGGTGGATAAATCTCAATTTTGTGACAGAAATTTGTTTAGTTCATTTGTTTTGCTAAACTATTCTAGAAAATTCCTAGATTTCAAATTTGCTTGGTGATGTGATGCCAACCAAGGAACCAATTTCCAATTTCATGAGCTGCGCGGATTAGCACAAGCATTTACAAGCTCTTGGTTTACCGAAAAGGGGGCATGAAGGTCGACTTGAGCTAAGGTAGAATGTGACCCAATGTTGTGCTAGTCTCGCACAACATACCCATCACCCAAGCAACGATAGTAAGAAGTTGACTTTGATTATAAAAGGACGCAGAGATAGTCATGACAAGGCACAGAGAAGAGAGTAATAGGAATAGGTGGGAGATTGTTCCAACAAACTGAATGGAAATTATGGCTTTGACACCACTTGATGCAACATCAAGACTAACTCAAATTCCACCGAAGGCGAAAGATAATATTGACAAAAGATGAATTCATTCAAGAGATCCTAGCCCCTTTTATAAAACCAGTGTAAGGATTGGTTCTTTGTAAAAGTACAAATGGGTTATCCCAAAAAAGTTCTTACAAGTTCCTAAACAAACTCAAACAAACACCCAAATAACTATAAATGACCTTAAAGTTTCAATAACAGAATTTAAAAGCAAAAAAAAAAAAAGTGTCACCTTATATACAGTAACTATCCACTTAGGAAAGCTAACTCTCATTATGTTCAAGTCATATTCTAATTTACATCTGTTTCCATCATTAGGGTAAAAATTAATCCTCCACAAAATATTGTAATGTAAAATAATGATGAAAGCACTAAACAAAGTATAAACAAATGTCACATCAACCAAAAATATACTTTGTACATGTAAAAGCGTGCATGCTAGTGTTCTACAAACTTAAGAAATGTGCAAACAAAACTATCCAACAACCATCATGCCTTGTATTAATGTTACTAAGATCTGTGATACTAGACTCTGTTCCTATTGCTCAAATTAAAATGACAATCTAAACTCAATGAGGATTTAAAATAAGGCTGATCGTCCAAGATTCACCAAAGACTCAACTTAATCTAGTTAGCTAATTGAGTTACTTTGTTAAGAATGTTATATGTCCACGAATGTAACATGAAAAATCAACCAATTTATTAGATAATTGATTATTGAGACAAATAGTATCAATATCAAAATCAAAATTATGTGGACTAACTAACTGAACCCTGAAAATGTCAATAGAGACAAGGGTGCAGTTTCTAAGGAAAGTACATCATCAAGATGTATTGTCCTAACTAATATATGTGTGGTTATTCATTGAGCTCCGTGCAAAGCTATCTCACAAGCAATAATGAAAATTCATTACAAATTATCTTTTATTCCATTAGCTAAGATTTTCTTTTGTTTCCCTCTATTTTCCATTCTAATTAGTTCAACTCTTCTACCTAAAGTGATCTCCTTTGAGCATGTCCACATTATCTCAACCAATTTACTCTAGTTTAAAACAAATAAATAAGACTAACTGATATCTGACAAAACGGAATTAGACAAGCTGAACTGCCAAATACAAATCACCAACTTATGTCATGACATTTGCCACATTAGAAGCGTAAACAATCTGGACTTGGAAACTCACACCAAACCAGTTCAAAAGGCTAGAAGAAAACTCTCTTCAGACGACTGGAGGATAAAACAACTACTTCTAGGGAGTGAACATAAGTCATGATTCTGTAAATGCAAGAACCTGACGGTCTCTAATTCCTCAAGCTAGATCACAGGTACAGCCAGACGCTATGTCAGAATATATTTGTTTCAGACATACATACTATTTTAACCTCACAGAAACCGAAGACAAAGCGTTCAACTCCCGCCCATGATCTACCATCATAAGTTACACACTAATGCGCAACTACATGCTCCATTCCATCCAGAACTAACCAGGATCTACAATCCAAAACACAGATCTGGCCATATAAACACCAGAATATCGGAAAGAAAGATCCACCTCCAATAGGACGGAAAGAACGATAAGATTGCGGACGATCCGGCGGGAAGTCTGCGCCCGCCGCTTCAATCGCGAGTGCACTGCAGCCTCCTCCTTGGAAAGGTACTGCAGCCGCTTCTCGTAATCTTCCTTCCCCCGCCCGAAGATTCCGCGCCAAAGCCTAGAGAGAAAGCCCCTCCGCTGCTTCTTGGGGGGAGGAGGCGGCTCTGCCGGAGCCGATGTGTGCTGCACTAATGCGACAGGGACGGCATCCTCCGCCGCCATATAGGGCAGCAAAAGAAAAGTATATTGAGGAAGGGGATGCGGAAAGAGGGGAAGCTTTGGGTCAGATCGGAGAGGAGAGGGAAATGCTTTGTCGAACCGAACGGAACTGGACGATGAAGGGAAGGAAGAGGGATAAAGAAGGTTCTGGATTCTTACCTTTCAGCTTGGGTATTGAGCGTCGTATCGCACACGAAGTGTCTGATTGAATGGCGTTCAATCAAATTTTATTTTAACCCCTATATTACCAATATATTACGGAATTACCTCTTGCCTCCGTAGTTTAAGTTGTGATTTCTTTTTTCCACTTGCTTCCTTATACACGACTTGGCTCGGTTTGGGTGGTTGTGATATCTTTGATTATAAATCCCTCCGTAAAACAAAACCACTCTCAGATCAGGGCCATTGAAGATATAAATAATTTTAATTCAAATTTGATTCCACATAAAATTTGAGCTGGTTTGAATTATTCCACCTTGATTCTGTAGGGTCAAAAGCGCTAGGAGATGGAGGTTAATAGGGCACATAGTTTTTTTATATTTTTATAAAATTATCGAGAGAATATAGTAGAAAAATAAAAATAAACATAACAAAGATGACACATTTGGTTTTATTTGGTTCGGAGCTTGTAGCGACTCCTACTCCCAGACTTATACTCGTTGAGTGTTTACTTTGGACAATTCACTAATAACTCGCAAATTACAAATACAAGAGTTATAAGATGAAATGCAATAACAAAACTATACCGACAATAAGAGAGACTTGAATCTGAAGTTTCGATTGTCAGAGTGTCATTTCAGTGTCGTAGAAAGTTCTTTGGACCAATGCGCAGTTATGGAAGTTGCTTGGAATATTGTTACCTAGCTGATGGTCGAGGTATTTTTTATAGCACATATCCGGGCACCCGGATTAAGTCTGAGCACCCCCATTGGGGCTGAGGTGGCGTATCCTCGTCGAAACTTCATCCACAAAATTTATTCTTTCTAGGGCACACGAACCATGACGTAGGCCAGGTCAATCACCGCGCTCCAAGTACAAGAAGATGTTGTAAGCAAAATTTACCAACTCTGAAATGTAATTTCAAATTTAGGTTGGGAGTTGGAGTCAGCTGTCCGACAGCGATCAGAAGTTCGGAGTGGCAGCACGTCAGTAGCAGGGAAGTCTCGGAGCACCGGGAAGCACCAGAGCGCCTAAAGAATAGTCAAAAGTGTTGTTCTTCAAGGCTGAGCTCGAGCTACTTATATAGCACAGCTGAAGGTGCCTTTAGCACCTCTGAAGGTGCCTCTAACGCAGCGACAGACTCGGTGTCGATGATGTTAGATCGCTAGAGGGGGGGTGAATAGCGATAGTTTTTAAATTAAACTAATTTAAAACTAAACGATCGAGATCAGAGAAAACGCAGCGGAATTAAAGAAAAGTAAAAAGGCACAGGACACAATCGATTTACTTGGTATCCACCCGTAGGGTGACTAATCCAAGGGCCAGTGCTCCTTGAGCACTATCGTT
>JBBPFQ010853437.1:0-12254 GCA_037974815.1 Kaempferia elegans
CATTGGAAAAAAATTCCTACAGTACATTGTAGTTGATATTAGTATGTTAAATACTTGATTAACCATTTTGAAGGTAATTAAGAAGGGGAAAAAAATTATATTATTATTAATAAGAAGAATTATTCCCTTTTATACCATCTATTGTGTACATATATCATTAAAACGTACAAACATATGTCAGTTTGTACGTTTTGATTCAATTAATTCAGAATTTTATTATTGCTATTTAAAAAATAAATCAGTTATTTCGATTTTTTTTTTGAGTTATCAAGTAACAAAAATGGGCTATAATCAACAGCCCAGCAGCCACAGCCAACCCAAAGCCAACCCATCTAAGGGTCACTTCCGGTCTTCAACAAGTGACCTACGGTCGGATCCCGCTGTATCATCTCTTTCTTCCACCTTCGCCACGCTAGGTCTCGCGATCGAAGGCGGTCGGAGGTGATGCCAGGCGATCCTCCATCTTGACCATCTTCCAGCGCCGATTTGGTCTCTTCTCGCCTTTTGCTACCATAGTTTATGGCGTTAGGGTTGCGTGGAGGGATACCCCCGGATCCAATGGGGCTCCTTGTGGGTCTTTTCATCCTAGCTCTCCTGGGTGCTCCGCAATCGCTCGCGATGGATGGTGATGGCGCCTCCTCTTCCAACAGAACCAACAAATTCCGCGACCGCGAAGCAACTGATGATATGCTTGGATATCCCCATTTGTAAGCCCTGCAATATTAGTCCCCTTCACTGATTTCCTCTAATTATTTTCTTCTTATTTATGTTTTTCTTTTAACTTGTGAAAAATCTAAGTAACGAAAGATCCAAATGCCAATTTTGGTATACTATTTGCTTATTGTACTTGAAAGCAACATAACCAGACTTAGATGAAAAAGAGCCATCAACTATGCTCAGTTTTTCTCTACCTGAACATGGAGCATATGATACGAAAGAGTTTTGATGAACCAGATATATGATTAGATGATACACTCAATATTCCAAGAAAATCTAGAAAAGTTCTGCAAGGAATTAGTTACACAAGATACCTACAACTATGGTGGAGGATGGAGGTCCGGTAGAAATGTAACCTTACTTAGCCATGAGAGTTTGAATCTCATCTGATGATATGGAAGTAACCTGTTAAGGACTATCGTTGTGCTTGGAGTAGTGAGCTTGTCCAAAACCATGACCATCATTCCGTCCTCCTCCTAGGTGACCGCCATGGCCCCGCCCACCATTATGAAAATGTTTACCATGTAAGTTCAACAATTATCCCGTGCATGACCATCCTTGACACTAATCACATTGTAATCCCCCTTTGCTATTTCGTGCATGTGGTTGCACAATTAATTGGAGCATGGTGTTCTGAAACCACAGGTAGACAAATCCTCTGATTGAGTTCCAGATTCATATTTTTAACAATGATGATGTTAGAGTGCTACTCCTTGTAAACCTTCAATCAAGCTTCTGAACCAGGACTTTTGTAGCAGCCTTCTTGACTAGATGCACTTCAATTTCAAGATGCACTTCAAATATGTGATCCGTCCATCAGTACAGACCGTCACCTCCTGTTAATGTTCCTTTGCTGCTGGTCTCAATGAAGGATGAGGCTGATGATCAAGATATTAACTATTTTGGCAATATGTGCTACTCCTTGTAAACCTTTAATCAAGCTTCTGAACTAGGAGTCGTAGGAGCCTTCTTGACTAGATGATGCACTTCAAATCTGTGCTCTGCCCATCAATACGGATCCATCACCTCCTGTTAGTGTTCCTTTGCTGTTGGCCTCAAAGAATGATGAGGCTGATGATCAAGATATCAATCATTTTGGCAATACCTGTTAATCTTCAGGATGAATAGGCATCTACTTTGATCCAGAGTTATTTGGTGAGCCAAACAATAACTCTCCTCTCAATGGCCCAGGAACAACTGTTTTCACTTGAAAGCCAATGCCTTCAGGAAGCAGGATAGAAGCTGGTGCACCTCACCAGTCACAGAGCTGTAATGAAAGACACAAGGGAAGCACTCATCACTTCTTCCATTTTTTGAATTCCATTAGTTCTTATAGCTCAGTTAGGTGTCTTCCTGGCCCACAATGAGAACTTGCTTGAGAAGCTGATTCACAAGAGCCTCCTCTGATCTGTGCATTGCAAAGGGCACCAGAACCGAGTGGTTTGATACCAACTTGTAAATAGGGATCCTTGTTTTTCCCTTATTTGATTAGATAGTAACATTACTAACATACACATGTTATATTAGAAATACGACCTTAAACTTTTCAACATACAAAGTAAACCTTAAAAAATGCATGATATTCATTTTTTTCTAGCTCCATTACAGTGCCTGTATTGGTAGTTTCCTAATTACAGTATTTCTATGCCATGCATGACTCAATATAGAAAATAAGTCCTTTTAGGTAATTCTAGGTTCTGCTTTGAGCATGTTGGTACTAATGGGTGTTCAATTTCTTGTTGTTTTATTAGAGATGAAGATGCTTTGCTGAATACCAAATGTCCCAAGCATATAGACCTGAGATGGCAAACTGAGGTTAGCTCCAGTATATATGCAACTCCACTAATTGCTGATATCAACAGGTAAGCGGTATCCATCAATCAATCTATCAAATCCTTAGATGCATGACAAGACTGAACTAATAAACTTTTTTGGGTATGGCTTCACTGGAATTAGTGCATGTTTTTGCATGAATTTTATAAAACAACTTACATTAAAATTAATATTAGGAAATTTTACATGAGTTTCTGGATTTCAAATATCTACTCATAAAGAATTCAAGATCAAATTGGGCCATTTATTTTTTTCTAAATTCTTATACCATGCCGCTGAATGCTGCTGTGGAGAATATGATGTTGCAACAGAATTTGTTTGGGGAAGGTTAATAAATTTAGGATTTCAACAAACAAAATGACAGGATCACTGGCTTTAAAGGATTTTCTATATCATCATTTAAGTCTGAAGACACACAGAACTTGGATTTTGTGCCTAATTTCTTGTACTAGTTGTGAGTGACTTAAATTGTTGACCTAACAAATATTGAAGTATAAATCATTGACTCAATTGTATAAATTGGTGTTGTAGTAGTGAACCAGATGTGGTGGGAATTTTAAAGTTGTGATGTTACTGGAAAGTAAGATTGGATCTTTTTCTTAATCTTCATAAATGTCAATATTTATGCTGAGATAGGTTTGAATATGTCAGCCAGTCAATCAAATTCATAGCATTTGAAATAAGGTTAAATTAATTACTCTTCTCTCTCTATAAAAATATGTAAATTAAAAATAAGGTTAAATTAATAATAATAAGTCTTGTTTTCTATCCATCCATGCATGCATCCATATTATATGTATTCTTTCAATTCAAATTGAAGCTGAAATAAGCCTTTTGAATAGCTAGAATCATTAACACTTCCTCCACAATTACTAATAAAAATTCAAGGAATATTAACTGTGGCCTGCCATGAAGTCAATCCAAAGAATAAGGTCTGTTTCTTGTTTATGGTCGTATAACATGTGTTTAGTCTAAATCTTCCTTTGGTGTTTGTCGCTTAACTTTTAAGAATAACAGTTCCTGATTGCTAGACATCTGCCTTTTTTGGGCTTTTATTTTCTCCAACATTGTGCTTTGCCTTGCCCTACTTACTGCCTGGCACACTGTTAATATCCTTCTAATTTAAACTGGCACCACAAGTGGACACACCGAACATATGTGCTAGCTGAGAGGTTTTTTCCATGGCTTCATTGTATATATGCAGCTTGTAAAGGCAAAACGTTATCTTAGAACCAAATCTTGCCAGTACTTATTGCTTAATTATATTAGCATATGTAGAATTTCCAGTTCCTTTTTCTTATTTTAGCAAAGTTTATTTTCATTTATTGTCGTATTCTTGCAACTCTAGTGATGGCAAGCTAGAGATAGTGGTACCATCATTTGTCCATTACCTTGAAGTACTCGAAGGTCCTGATGGTGATAAAATGCCAGGTACTTTGTGTTGATTTATCTCATATGTTTAGATTTGAAAATTTTCTCTTAGTGAGTGTTAAATGCAATTGAATTTTAAATTAAATATCCAATTTATCTCCTAGAAACTCTAAATCTCTCTAGTGTGAGGGAACCTATTTCTTTAACATTATTATTTTTTTCATCTAGTCTTGTATTTGGAAATTTTTATATCTTATAGGTTTCTCCTGTGCATGTTGTTTTTGTAGTTATTGAACAAAATAACATCTCAGTTTCATTGATGTGAAAAATGCAAATTCATCAGGATGGCCTGCTTTCCACCAATCAACAGTCCATTCTAGCCCTCTCTTGTATGATATAGACAAGGATGGTACACGAGAAATAGCGTTAGCTACCTACAATGGAGTTGTGAATTTTTTCAGGTAAGTGCCTTCGACAATTTTTTGGTGTTTTGGTGCAGGTTGACATTAATGTGGTGGTTATACTAGGGTTTCTGGCTATCTGATGATGGATAAATTAGAAGTACCTCGTAGAAAAGTACATAAAAATTGGTATGTTGGCTTGGATCCAGACCCAGTGGATCGTTCACATCCGGATGTTCATGATGATTTAATTGCCCAGGAGAACTCTGCTATGAATTCAGTATCTCGTATGTGATCACAAAACTACTGCAATCAGCCATATTATATTTGTGCTTGATGTGTGCTCTTTTGTTTGTAACTTTCTGCATTTTATTTTTGACAACATGTTTAAAATGTCTTAAATAACTTTTCTATGATAATTATATTAGCCATTATGATTAACAGTTCAAATTTTGTATGTCATACATTGAGAAATTTAGCATAAGGGATAAACTAATATTCCAAGTACCACATATTTTTTGATGTTCTTTTTTGAAATTCTGAGTTGTGTATCAAATTAGATTTTTTTTTTTTTTGCTTTGTATCCAGATATAAATGGGAATATGAATGGGTTGAATAATTCTGATTCTACAAACATTGTGAACAACCCCTCAATGAATACATCTAAGCTGGAGGACAAAGAAAAGAATGGATTGTCAAGCAATCTTAATGACACATTCTCACAGAACGTTTCATTGGGAAATGTTACGGAGGACAATCAAACACGAATTCAAAGAAGACTTCTTGAAGAAACTGATAATAAAATCTCTCAAAATGAACATTCTGAAGATCACAATACTGGAGTGCAAGGAGCAACAGTGGAAAATGATCAAGAACTGGAAGAAGAAGCTGATTCATCTTTTGATTTACTTAGAGATACAAATGAGTTAGCTGATGAATATAATTATGACTATGATGACTATGTTGATGAGTCAATGTGGGGGGATGAAAATTGGACAGAAGAGAATCATCAGAAAGCAGAAGATTTTGTAAGCATAGATTCTCACATACTTTGCACTCCAGTAAGTTCCACAAACTGATGCTTTTGAATTTATTTTCCATTGGTGTTGAGCATACAGGGGGGAAAAGGATTTCAATTTCTATAGATTTGATAAAAAAACATTTATTTATTTTCTATGAAGGTAATTGCTGACATAGATAATGATGGCACTCAAGAAATGATAGTGGCTGTTTCATACTTCTTTGACCGCGAGTAAGCATTTGTCCTTTTCCCACCTGTGATTGTACTTTTATTTGAAAAATTGTCAACATTGATCTTCGAAGCTATTTGTGATACCTTCTTTTCTTTGGATATATTCTTAAATTTTTTTGATAAAATTTTTCTCTGCAATTTTAAGAAATCTTCTTTACCCAAGGATATCAATTTCCTAGCCATTTCTTGTTTCCAGGAACGAAAATTGATTCTAAAGTCAGACTAGTATGATACATTCTGCATCTAACATATGAGATATTAATCTTATGTTCGTCGCATTGTTACAATAAAATCTCAGTATTGGTGGAAGTTTATTAGATGAATGCATTGAGTAGCATTCTTTACTATGTTTCTGTTCATGCAATCTTCATATATTACCACATGAACCATGTAGAATACCTGTACAAGTCTTAGGTCATGGTTCTCACAGAATTAGCTTGTCTAATTGATTCTTCATCTGCCCACAAAATGATTGTGCTTCAACTATCATTTAGTTCTTGTATGTAATGTGTTTCATCAGGTTTTGATTTTCTTGGTCAATGCCATTTATTTAAGGTTTATCCTGCATTTCGAATCGTTCTCATTACCATTGATATGTTGGCAGGTATTATGACAATCCAGAACATTCGGCAGAGTTAGGGGGAATTAACATTGAAAAGTATGTAGCCAGTGGGATTGTAGTGTTTAACCTTGATACAAAGCAAGTCAAATGGACTGCAGATCTTGATTTAAGTGTTGATTCGGGAAATTTCCGTGCCTATGTTTATTCTTCTCCCACTGTGGTTGACTTGGATGGTGATGGAACATTGGACATTCTTGTTGGCACTTCCTATGGCTTGTTTTATATTTTGGATCATCATGGTAATCCAAGTTTCTTTCATTTTATATTTGTAGTTATTATCTTTGTTAAATCAATGGGTTCTTTGTATGCTGTTAATTGTGATATCTTCACTGCAATTTACCCAATATATATTTGACGAAATTTGCAGCTTCTCTATCATAAAAAATCTTACATTTTTCTGTATGGGAAGGCTTCTTGTTTTATCTATTGAGATTTACAATACAATTTAAAATCTCTCTGAATAAAAGCCAGAAAATTATATCCCTGAATTTTTTTTTTCCAAAAATAAATTATTCTGCATAGTAGGAGTTTTACATGAGATCAAACCTTGTGGTTGTCTATCTTAAAGGTGGATTTTGTTTAGTTGCTGACATTAGAGTTGGTCATCCAAGACCAGTGCTGCTAATCTTGAACTGAAACAGACTAGGTCTCATGCCAAACTATTGCCTTTGTTTAGTGGAACTTTCCTAGATTAAACTTATGTTTTGTATTTCATTTTCATGAAGACAAGACATGTAATTATGCTCACGCACATAAATATTCATTTATGCAATCTTAAATTATAGGAATCCAGTACAAGGCTTCAATTTCTTAATTCTTTTTATAAAAAAAAGCAATTTCTTTTAGGCAAAGTGAGAAACAAATATCCTCTTGAGATGGCCGAGATTCAAGCACCAGTTGTGGCAGCTGATATTAATGATGATGGCAAAATTGAAATAGTGACAGTTGACGCTCATGGAAATGTTGCAGCATGGACTGCACAGGGAGAAGAAATTTGGGAAGTGCATCTTAAAAGTCTAATTCCACAGGCAAGTTTTATATAATTTATATCTGCATGCAGTTTTAATGTGATCTATGACTTAGGATGACCTTACATGTGCTTGTACAGATTTATGCAACTTTGATGCCAAATTTGTTATGTACCCCATGCTAGATAAATAGCAATACTTAATACTCTTTATCTTGAACAGTGACAGAGAATTCCGAACCTTATCAAACTTATATGTAAGACCATACAGTGAAATGCCATTATTTGTTTAGTGTGACATGAATATGTCTTAGATAGATTGTCTACAAATATCTCTCTCTTCATTGATAATGAGATAAAGTTTTGACAAAGTGAATGCTTTTCCTACCATGCTCTAACTTCAATTTATTTGTGATACATTCTGATGAGAATGTGAAATTTGGCAAGCTAACTTCTTGGTTCATTGCACATCTAATCTGCTCCATTCTTTTTTGAATTATCAAAAGTTTGATTCTTGTTTAACTGCTTCTGATACATGTGCAGTTTCAGTTCTGTTTATCTTGAATTGTATCTGTATTTATGCCTGTTTTTGTGGCAAGCAATTGTGTTAGCCACATGTGACAAGTCTCATTAAGATGTTACTAGGTATTGGCATTTATTTATCGGTTGCTGAAGTGACTTTGAGATTTGATGCCAGAGTCCAACTGTTGGTGATGTTGATGGAGATGGTCATACTGATATAGTGATCCCAACAGCATCAGGGAACATCTACGTTCTAAGTGGCCGTGACGGTTCACATGTTCGACCTTTCCCCTACCGAACCCATGGAAGAGTGATGAGTCAGGTTCTTTTAGTTGATCTGGATAAACGAAATGAGAAATCCAAAGGGCTAACTCTAGTTACCACTTCTTTTGATGGCTATTTGTACCTGATTGATGGAGCCACAGGTTGTCCAGATGTTATTGACATTGGAGAGACTTCGTATGTTATTGACCATGATACCTTGTAATCAGTATCTAATATAATTTTCTTTACCTTTTATTTATAAATGTTCTTTTATCTGCAGATATAGCATGGTCTTGGCTGGTAATGTTGATGGTGGGGATGACCTTGATCTTATTGTGACAACCATGAATGGCAATGTCTTTTGCTTTTCCACTCCCTCACCGCATCATCCTCTAAAGGTGCTCCAGCTTGCATTGTATTCTACTGGCAGAATTTTTATAGTTCTCATGAATTGGAGGGTTTTTGTTTGTATTTCATCTGGAAGTTGTGAACTGTGTTAATATTATGAAATCCATTACCTATCCTGCATAGCATGAGTATTTGAGTGAAAATGAAAAACCATTGTTTGCATTGATGATATTCATTCTAAATTTGTCATAGCAGTTGCTTTTTTAATCTTCTCCATCTTGCAGTGTGTCGCTGAGATTTTCTCCCCTTCATGCAGGAATGGAGGTTGCCAAACCAAGGTAGAAACAATGTTGCAGTTCGCAATCACCGTGAAGGTATATTTATTTCCCATGCATCCAGAGCATTCCGTGACGAAGAAGGAAAACACTTCTGGGTGGAGATGGAGATCATTGACAAATACAGGATGCCCTCAGGGTTTCAAGGACCGTATAATGTTACAGTAAGACATTTTCAACCTGTTTCTCTTTTTATCTCGAACTCACTGGATAATCACTGATTTTATTTCCGCCCTTTGTTGAACTCTCAGACAACTTTGTTAGTGCCTGGAAATTACCAAGGAGAGAGGCGTATTGTGGTAAATCAGGTCTACGATCGTCCTGGGAAACAGCGGATCAAGCTTCCAACAGTACCTGTCAGAACAACAGGAACAGTAATGGTTGAGATGGTGGACAAGAATGGGATTTACTTCTCCGATGAGTTTTCCCTTACGTTCCATATGCATTACTATAAGCTATTGAAGTGGCTTCTAGTGTTGCCAATGCTTGGGATGTTTGGCATCCTAGTTATCCTTCGGCCTCAAGAAAGTGCTCCTTTACCGTCCTTCTCAAGGAACAGAGATTAATATTTGAGAGTTGGAACGCCTTTTCTAACTTTCTATAGCATAGAATATATCAATTTTCACTCATTGCCAGCTCGGTTGAATCATCAAATTAGGAAAACTCGAATATTGTACTGTACTGTATCAATTCATTATTTCTCAGTTTTATGCCTGTTTCTTGAGAAGGGGAAAAACACACAGTGACTCCCTGGTAAAGTTACAAGGCTCGGGCATCCTCAAATATTTTTGTATGGGGAACGGAAAGTTATATTAAATGCATGAATGTTGTATTCATATCTACACCATCGGGCAGGAAGGTTGCCACAAAAATCACTCGGCAGCAAAACTCTCCAGTCCCTCTTTTGGTCCCTTTCATCTATAAACAGAAGCTCATTGTGTGTTCAATCGAATCACCATGCTTCGCTTTTCACTCGAAGCAAATTGGAATCGCATCTCTGCACAGAAGCTCATTGTGTGTTCAATGAAATCACTATGCTTCGTCTTTCCCTGGATGAAGTTGACTGAAGAAATGATCAATCAGATAACAACAAACATAGAAGCCCTTTGTGTGTTCAATCGAATAACCAAGCTTCGTCTTTCCCTCATTGAAGTTGACTCGGGAGAAGCAAATTGGAATCCCGTCTCTGCACAGAAGCCCATTGTGTGTTAAATCAAATGACCAAGCTTCGCCTTTCCATTGATGAAGTTGACTCGCGAGAAGCAAATTGGAATTCCATCTTAAAAAAATCAGTTCAGTCTCATGGAAATTATTCACCAACGGTCCAGGTAAATCAAAAAGTACTTACGTGCATTCCATAGTTAGGAGCTCCGTTTGAAAAAAAAAATCTATAATGAAAAATCTCTGTAAATAGATTGCAGTTGATGATTGAAACTCTAGTAGTCGAGGACTATCTCTGCAATATCTGCACGTAGGAAGGCGTGCCAAATATCCTCACCACTCATTTGCTGGCTCGTGCAAGCTTCTTGTGATCCTCGCTTTATATGAGCAGACGCATCCCACATCTTCACCTCGGACTCACAATGAGGAGCACTAACAATGGCGAAGATCCATACACCAAGGATGGGACAGTCGACTTCCATGGCAACCCTGCAGTCAAGAAAAGCTCTGGGAATTGGAGAGCATGCCCTTACATCCTCGGTAATGCCGTAGATACTAATAATGGATTCTCGAGAAATATCGATTCTTCCTGACTCTGTGATTTCTTGTCGAACGATATCGATTTCAGCAAACGAATGCTGCGAAAGGCTGGCGTATTATGGGATGAGCACCAACCTGGTGAACTACATGAAGGATCGTCTCCACCAGGGAAATGCCGCCGCCGCAAAGAACGTCAGCAACTGGTCCGGCACTTGCTACGCCATGCCGCTTCTCGGTGCGTTCGTCGCCGATGCCTACGCCGGCAGATACTGGACGATTTCCAGCTTCATGATCATCTACATTATGGTAGTCAAAGCGATTCTAGAAGGAAATTGATGGTTTTGAATTGAAAGAGAGGGAAAACAATTTATGTTTCTTGTGCTCCTTCTGCAATCAGGGTCTGAGTCTGCTGACGCTGACGGCGTCCGTGAGGGGCCTCGAGCCCCGCTGCCACGGCGGCGTCTGCGACGCGACGCGGTCCCAGACCGCGGCGGTGTTCGCGGCTCTGTACCTGATCGCGCTCGGCACCGGCGGAATCAAGCCGTGCGTCTCCTCCTTCGGCGCCGACCAGTTCGACGAATCGGATGCGTCGGAGAAGAAGAGGAAGACCTCCTTCTTCAACTGGTTCTACTTCTCCATCAACATCGGCTCCCTGGTCGCCTCCTCGGTGCTGGTTTGGGTTCAGACCGACGTGGGGTGGGGCTGGGGGTTCGGGATCCCTGCGGCCGCCATGGCAGTGGCCGTGGGCTGCTTCTTCCTGGGCACGCCGTTGTACCGGCACCAGAGGCCCGGAGGGAGCCCCATCACGAGGGTGGCGCAGGTGATCGTGGCGGCGTTGCGGAAGATTCGAGTGGAGGTGCCGGAAGATAAATCTCTGCTGCACGAGACCGCGCGGGAAGCCTCTGCCATCCGAGGGAGCCGGAAACTCGCCCACACGGATCAATTCGAGCACGTCAATTCTGATTTAGTTAGATTAACGCAACGATTTTGGGTTCGTAATTCCCCTTTCTGTTTCCTCCAGATTCTTGGACAGAGCTGCTGTGGAGACGGCCGGAGATGAAGCGACGAAAGATGGACCGGCGAACCCGTGGAGGCTTTGCACCGTCACGCAGGTGGAGGAGCTGAAGGGCCTAGTGCGGCTTCTACCTGTTTGGGCCAGCGGCATCGTGTTCTCCACCGTGTACAGCCAGATGGGCACCATGTTCGTCCTCCAAGGCAACACCATGGACCGCCGCCTGGGCCGGCGGTTCCAGATCCCCTCCGCTTCCCTCTCCCTCTTCGACACTCTCAGCGTCATCGCCTGGGTCCCCGTCTACGACCGCCTCATGGTCCCCGTCGCCCGGAGGTTCACCGGCCGGGAGCGCGGCTTCACCCAGCTCACCCGCATGGGCGTCGGCCTCGTCATCTCCATCTTCGCCATGCTGGCCGCCGGCGTCCTCGAGCTCGTGAGGCTGCGCGCCGTGAAGCGGTACGGCTTGTACGACGACGCCGGCGCGGTGCCCGTCTCTGTTTTTTGGCAGGTGCCGCTGTACTTCATCGTGGGGGTGGCGGAGGTGTTCACCTTCATCGGGCAGCTGGAGTTCTTCTACGACCAGGCGCCCGACGCCATGAGGAGCATGTGCTCTGCTCTCTCGCTCACCACGACGGCGCTCGGGAACTACCTCAGCGCCTTGCTCGTCACCATCATCACCAGGATCACCACCAAGAACGGGAATCTCGGATGGATTCCCGACGATCTGAATCGCGGACACCTCGATTACTTCTTCTGGCTGTTGGCGATCTTGAGCCTGCTCAACTTCGTCGCTTACCTTTTCATCGCCAAATGGTACACCTACAAGAAGACCACTGATGATGTCGAACTGCGTTGACTCAAATTCAAGCTGCCATTTTCAATTCATCTCCCCAGAAGAGTCAACCACCT
>JBBPFQ010853540.1:0-12254 GCA_037974815.1 Kaempferia elegans
GTGCTTGTTAAATCACTCACCTATGAGTCCGTCTTCGTTCCATCCGGTGCTGATAGTTGCGTTGCGAAGATCAAGTTCGAGTATGAAACAATTGGGGACAAAGATCTCAGTGAAGAGGAACTAAAACCCAGCAGAGATGGATCCATCGGAGTGCTTAAGGCCGTCGAAGGATATCTACTTGCCAATCCTGATGTCTACGCTTAAATTCATATACATATCGCAATTACTTCCTTTTCAACTTTGCTATCTGAGATTATGTTCCACTTTGAATCTTATTCAATAAATGGATGAATTATAGTTATCTAAAGTGTATTGATAAATGTTATCTACTGTTTTTGGCACTTGCTCTGTTATCTTTTGAGAAAAAAATAAGATGTCTGATGCATTCAAATACATACTAAAGTGAGAGTCAGTGATCATGAACTCTCAGAATTTTATAAGACTATCAAATAAGAGATCCTGAACAAAATCAAAACAAAATAGAAGAAGAATTCTGTCTATCAAAGCAGATATCACTGATATGATAACGGCACTCGATGCTTGCCTCAGTGGATCTGAAACACGCAAGCCAAGTCATTTCTTACAGGTGGATCAAACGTAGCACTACCAACTGGCTTCATTGTGTTGAATTATTTTCAGATGATCGAATTCTGTGAAAAGAAAGAAAAAGAAGGAAACATTATAAACTAAAATTCCAGGTCAAGCTGATTCATGTGTTGAGAGCTCCAATACTGCATGTTATAGAGAACAGTTTACTTGCTGAAACAAGCAATGATTCTTTAGATTGCTAGTAAAAGTAGCTACAATCTTCAGCTAATTAAGTAGGTGTCGATTTAAAAAAAAAATAGAGAGAAAAGTGATTTCATTATGAATGAGATTTTAGTTTTACATTGGGAGTTTAAGACATGTTGATTGGTTTATATAGATTCACAAATATTAATGTTGTGAACAAATATATGGGTAGAAACTCTCTTTGATGCGTAGGCCCACAGGAGGGTGCAAATTTAAGGTCTCGATTGCATTGAACCAAGGTAACCTGTGTGCCAGCATGACTTATATGTTGAATGTTGGATGTATAGAGTGGGATAAAATTTACCCAAACAAATGAACTAATATTTGACCACTTAAATCATTAATTGAGAATTTATAATTGTCAATTTGAAGCTGGAGTTAATGAATAGTCATTATTCAGTCATTAAATTCAATAAAGGCATGAACTCCTATAAGAGGAGGCCATGACCTTAGTGCTAGATTGTGATTGTAGTTTCTCCGTTTTAAGGACACAGGCCTCAACATTTTTCTTTCCCAGCTTGACGACTTATTTGGGAGCACTCAATAGCTTGGCCGACTTATCAACTCAGCAGCTCAACAACTCGGCAGAATCTGCATCTCAGGCTTACAAAGCAACTCAGTCAGGTAGCTCAGCCATTTCAATCAGTTTTTCCATTTCTGTTTGACAACATGAGATTATCACCTCAACTCAGATCACAGATACGATTGAAATTGAAATGATGTAAGTTTCAATTTAGTAAATTTTATTATTTCTCCTGCGAAGATTGCCCAACAGATAATAATCGGTGAAGAAGAAAGTTTCGGGGAAGGGTGCACTGTACACTACCTTATCCAGCGTTGTAAAAAATTATTTTCATGGCTCAAATACATGACCTCCAATTCACTCAATAGTTATAGTTAAAATGGAATTCATTACCTCACCGATCGGCTCCACGACCATCTTTGAGCCAAATCACTTGATAATAATTTTAGCTAAAAGAGTCTGTTCCGGTGAAGAACTACGTGAAGGACCGGAGTCGATGAGGCAACCGAAGAAGACGACGTGAAGGATGACGACGGAGCGAGAGTAGAGGATTTGCGAGATTAACATGAACGTTAAAGAAATCTACCGGAAGAATTCCGGCGGAACCCCTACGACGCTCAAATCAGAAAGAGAGGCAATTGTTTGCAAGAAGGAAAGTTTGACAAAATAAGTTACCTAGGGTTCCTTGTCATTTTTAAAGGCGGCGAGTAGCTCCCTTTTCCACGATTAGGACTGATCTGGCATCTTCAGACGTGCGCTAGCAATAGTTCCTGAATTTATGAACGTGTAATAAAGGGAGAATATTTATTATATTTATTTCTCAATTGTCTTTTCAATTATTATTACTAAATAATTGATAATAAATGTTTTCCTTAATGATAGTATCTCTCTCATTTTTTAGCATTAATCTTCGCCGGAATTTACGGGGAGGATATGAACCTTTTATAGTGGGGTCCACAGTTATAGTCGAGGGGTTCCCGAGTACTGTTTGCCCGAGGTGATCTAGGGACTTGTGTGCCTGAGGTGATCTCAGGACTATGCCCGAGGTGATCTTGGGACCATGCCCAAGATGATCTCGGAACTTAGGTGTCCGAGGTGATCTCGGGACCTGAGTGTCCGAGGTAATCTCGGGACCTGAGTGCTCGAGGTGATCTGGGGACTTGGGTGCCCGAGGTGATCTCAGGACCTGGGTGCCCGAGGTGATCTCAGGACCTGGCTGCCCGAGGTGATCTCGGGATCTGGGTGCCCGATGTGATCTTGAGATCTTATATGTCCGAGATGGTCTCAGGTACTGTTTGCCCGAGGTGATTTCAGGACTTAGGTATCCGAGGTGATCTCGGGACCTGGGTGCCCGAGGTAATCTCGGGACCTTATATGTCCGAGATGGTCTCGGGTACTATTTATCTGAGGTAATCTCGAGACTTAGATTCCTTAGATGATCTTAGGACCTGAGTGTCTAAGGTGATCTCAGGTGATCTCAGATTCTGTTTATTAACATCCGGATCACAGCCCTTCCATAGATGACGCTTTATAATTTAATTCAGTTAAAATTATCAAAAAAAAAAATATATTGATTTAATCGCCAGGAGAACCAGAAGGGAGATTTGGATGGGATGAGTGGGTCCGGCAATTAACTTGAGCAGACTAAAGCGAATGCAATCGATCATATAGACTAATTAATGTGATCAAATCGCGCAAATAAAATATTTTCCAGTATTTTTACAAATAAATAAAGGAATTTATATTGATATTTTATGCACTTTTAATTTATTTCATTCCTCGCTAAGGATTCTCTTCCAAAAAAGGACTCGTTTCAAGAGTGATTGGAAATTTTGGTACAAAACTGTTGCTGCAATTAAAAGGTAAGTTACTTTCAAATCATTCTTTCTTAATTATAGAAGAAGAAACAGAAGACATTAATTGAACACCAGCTTACGCAAACAAATATGCGGGATAAGAAAAGATGCAGAATGGACTCATATGTAAGTGATTTTACCGCTTCTACTTAATTATGAACTCATAAGTAAATGATTACTTTTAACACTTCTATTTTGTTTTAATATAACTATATCTAACTAATTCGGGAGGTAAATGGTATGGTCTCATAGAAATTTTCCATTATTTCTCATATCATAGAAGAAAAACATCAAGTAATCGGTAGCCGACCTCCCGATCTTCGTTGTCCTTGTAAGACTGTCCAATTCCAAATTGATACCTTGGTCATGAAGACAAACTCGTGGGTTTTGACTTTTTTTTTCACCAATGGATACTTCCAATGGCGGAACCAACTCGGATGATCTAGACAGGCTGTGGGCACTGGCGGAGCCAGGATTTATAGCCCACCTGGGCTATAAATTTATCCCAAATGGGCCTCTGGGCTAGAATCCCTTTTTTACTATTTTAAAATGAAAAATTAATGAGATAATAAGGTAAATTTAATGTAATTGTAGCTGGGCCCTCCAGGCTACAGCCCGGGTAAGCTAAAGCCTGGCTCCGCCCTTGGCTGTGGGCTATGAGCGTTGAAGCCGACGTGGTTGCCTCAAGCTGCTTTTGAGTTTTTTTTTTCTTTCTCCCCTGGTAAATTTAGAGTTTGTCCCTTTCTTAGCTCCATCAGACCCTCGGGATATAGCCTAGGCATTTTTGATCATGGCTCCGTCCTTCAGTACTTCCGCCCACAGTCGCGCAATCTAAGATTGTTTTTACTTAATTCAATGCCAAATATATCCAAACAAATAATCCAATCTGAAAATCTCTGTTGATCCTACCTGAGAACGCCGATGGTTAAATCGCCGGTTATTGTATGTTGAGATTGACTATCTAGGTAATCACTTGGCCTCGTGATCTCTCGGAACTTTTTCAAGGAACTTGGAATAATAAACACTCCAAGAAGAGCAAGTCAGAGCAATGACCAAGGGGTTTCCTGACGTCATCACTTTAATGTTCAAGTAAGTCCATGAAAAGAAGAAGTGGAAGATGCGTAAGGGAATTAAGGTTTTATGTATTATGTTTGTGTTTACCTTTCCTTATGACGACATACTACCTTTTATAGGATTGTGACTCTCGTCCATGTTCCCCAGTGTCACTAGTTTCTCGTGATCATTCTTATGTTTCTCGGCATAAATGATCAATTATGCGCTTTTTATTTCGAGATGAATACTTGCGTTTCCCACTTTTATATTGATAACGCCTATATTGTCCACGTCTTTAAAAAAAATGATGGCTCATCGCTTTAATTTTTGACAATTGGGACAGTTTTGGGTTAGTTCGGAGTAGGGATCGAGTCTGAATTGGATCTAAATGAGAACCAAGTTTGGTCTTAGGTTCAAAGCGAGAGTCAAGAGTCGAGAGTTGGGAGTCAGACCACGAGTTGGAAATGATCAGAGCACAATTGCTTTCAACTTTTAACTGCCATCTTGGTAAGATTACTGACCCCTCGGGCTACGTGACATTTTCTAATTATCTTCTATATCACTAATCTCCCCTTTAAATTTAGTTAAAAAGATCAAAATCGGACTGACTAGACCAGTATAATATGGCAAGATATCCATATTTATCCTGAATATATGACATGTGGCCAGGGTAAATCTCGGTGCGACCTTTAATAAGATCCGGCCCTTAATTGCTGCAGCTTCTTAATTGTTATTATATATTTTTTTGGTATTAAATTTTAGACCCGATTAATTTTGAGATGGATAGTCTGACCTATATTTTGTTCATCAAGTAAATTAGGATGACATCGCTCCACATCTCAATTTCACTAATAATTCTTAGAAATTCAACTCTGGTTACTTGAAAGTGTGGGAATGCTGTGTGACATGCATCAACAAACATGAAGATGATATGTGCTATGGTAAAATAGAATAAATAAATGAATTTAAAATTCAGTATAAATAAATGTTTTATACTGAATGGGAAAGAAATCAGGTTTAGAAGACGGGAATGAGAATGAAATAGGGTTCATTCTCATTCATGATGCTTGGTAGATGTGAATCAAAATCCGAAAATGGGTATCATACCCCTGATTTCATAATCAACATCCTCCTATGTATCCCTAAACTCATTCCCCCTAATCATACCCATTACTATTCTCATTACCAAATATATACCAAGCGTCCTTTTAATATATCTAATGTGGTTTAAATTTAAATGTCTAACTTCTATTTCTTCCATTTTAAATTCGACGCCCGAATTGACCCGTCACATCTCAGCAGTTGACCCGTAGAACCCGCGGTGCCTACAAGATCTATCTATATAAACAATCGATTCTTCCACTTCTTCCTCACCCACTCCACTACTGCTGATCTTATCTCTCTCGTTACTAACTAACCTTAATTTCAGTTCATATCCTCTGAGACGAAATGGTTTTCGGTTCCTGCACCGACGAGGTGGCTCTCAATGTCTCAGCCGCAAGGCTCTGGAAAGGAGCAGTAGTTGAGCCCCATATCTTGTACCCCAAGCTCATGCCTGACTTCTTCGCAAAAGCCGAGCGTATAGGAGAGGGAGTCGGAGCTATTAACGTTTTCTACTTCGGTTCGGGTATGAAATTTAAAGATTTTGGCTTTGCACTAGCTACTTGATATGGTAGATTTTACATGCATGCTAGCTAATGAATTCTTTTTGTTTACTCTACAGCCGCAAATCTGCCGTCGGGAAGCATCAACAAGAACCAGATACAAGTGCTCGATGAAGCGACATTCACTTTTAAGAATTCAGCCGTCGAAGGAGGGTTCCTTGCCGGGCTTGTTATATCACTCACCTATGAGTCCGTCTTCGTCCCATCCGGTGCTGATAGTTGCGTTGTGAAGATCAAGTTCGAATATGAAACAATTGGGGACAAAGATCTCGGTGAAGAGGAACTAAAACCCAACAGAGATGGATCCATCGGAGTCCTCAAAGCTGTCGAAGGATACTTGCTCGCTAATCCTGATGTCTATGCATAAATTCATATGAGTCAATTAGAACTTGCTTTCTATCCTTACTATCTAAGCATAAGTCAAGTTTGTCATGAATTCAGTAGTTAAAATGTCTTCAATAATGGGACTCGTTTCTAGAGTGCTTGGAATCTTTGGTGTAAAAGTTTTGCTACAAATAAAAGCTATGTTACTTTCAAATCATGCTTTGTTATAGAAGAAGAAGCTGAACACAACTAATGTTGACGTGCTTACACAGACAAATAAGCAGGATAAGAAGTGTTGACCTGAAACAGTTAGATGTTAATGGTTGATCCATAGATGTCTGGGCAGAAAAGATAAGCCATTGATAGCCGGCTACTACCGTTCTAAATTAGGCAAGTAGAGGAAATAAATGACCTTTATTCAGCTACTAATCTTAAGCAGAAATTAGTAAAACACGCTATCCATCCACTCCAGTTTTCCTATCCTAACTTTTTACTGTACAATTTGCTTGGAAATTCATTTCCGTGATAGTGTTTGGATACCAGTTCAGTTCCTTTTGCTTGGAAATTCATTTCCGTGATAGTGTTTGGATACCAGTTCAGTTCCTCATAACAACTAGTGTTTGGTTGCTATCGTGGTGTAGTCATTGTATCTTAGGAAACAGGCATTTAATGTAATCTAGAAACACTGTTTGAGGGACTGAATATATTTCAAATAAATTATGTCAAACGCAGGCCTTGGCAAAACTTAGTCTAGATTTTCATTCCGGCTCGGCTCAATCAACATTTGGGAATCAGGCTACTCGGCATTCAACCAACTCAGGTCACTTAGCAGTTGGGGCACTTAGGATGCTCGACCTCCGACACTCTCCCTCAAACCTCTAGTACTTGACACTCGACGTGCACAACCTCGGTACTCAGACTCGGACCTTAGGTGCTTGAAACTCAGCGTGCTCGACCTTTAGTATTTGTACTCAAACCTTGGATGGTTGACACTTGAGGTGCTTGACTCTAGGACTCGAGCACTCGACCTCCTCACACGATCTTAGAACTCTGGCACTCGGTCTCAGGCCGTAGTCCCTTTTGAGCTTAGACTCGGCCCTCTCGTGTTGGGTTATTATTGGTGCAATCATTCTCGGGTCAAGGTTGACCAATTTGACTATGCTCGAGTGGATTCGAGCTTGAGTTTTGATATTTGGACAATATGTGAGAAGAGATCAAATACTGCAAGGCTGACCGAATATTTCACGATATGTGAAACGGAAGTCAAGTAGATCATGAAAGATCGGATACTTAACTGGAAAATCTTAACGGGAAGTTAGGCAAGGCAAGACAAGTCGTAACTGAAGGTCCTGCAAGGTAAAGTTCTAACTCGAGAGTTAGACAAGGGAAAATTCCTAACTAAAGGTTATGTAAGGTTAAGTTCTAACTCGAGGGTTAGGCAAACAAAAAATTCTAACTGGAGGTTAGGCAAGGTAAGTTATAACTGGAGGGTTAGGCAAGGGAATAGTCTTAACTGCGGTTAGGCAATGAAATGTCCAAGTGGGTCAAGGAACACAGCAAGTTGGCAAAGGAAAGTCCAAGTTGGTCAAGGAGGACCGCACGTTGGAAAAGGAAAGTCTTAACTGTGGTTAGACAAAGAAAAATCTAAGTGGATAAAGGAGGACCATACTTGGTGATTGAAAGTCCAACGTGAAGTTGGCAAAAAGAAAGTTCAAGTGGGTTAAAGGCGGACTGGACACTTAGTACAAGAGAAAATCTAAGTGGGTTAAAGATTGACTGAACACTTGATGGAAAAGTTCCAACATGTCAAAATTGACTGAATATTAGGCAAGGAAATCTTAGACTTGGATTAAGGGAGTTATAGCTGGGTAAATTGATGAGGGTAATTGATTGGCTCTAATGGGAAGCTCTCGCAAGAGGAATCGATTGAGATGAAGCTCATTCGATTGAGCCAATCAATCAGCCAATTTTTGTGAAAGCATAGAGAGGTGTTGAACTAATTGACTCAACTCCTTTCCAATTGATTGGGTCAATCAATTAAGAGCTAGTTTTTTTTTTATGAATCATAGTGTTATGAATCGATTGGGAAGGTTCTCAATCAATTGAGATGTTCATGAAGAGGACAATCCATTAGGTGATTAATTGGGAGAGAATGTGAGCGAACAGTAGGCTTCTGAATCAATTGGATGATCAATTGAAGTTGTTTAATAAATTAGGAAATTTATTGGGAGAGTAGAAAAGAGTCGTTACGAGGTTTGAACAGACAGATCGGATGTGACAATCAATTGGGAGTAAGGCCAATCGATTGGGAATCCTAGATCAGTGTGATAAAAGGTGTTTTCGTGAAAAATTCAACAACTCTTCTTTTTCGCTATTCTCCGCCAGTTCTTGGGTGATTTGGAGAAAAAGTGTTGCAACACTTTCTACAACCAAGAGGCTAAATCAAAGTAAAAAAGAGTAAGAAAGGCAAGGTTTCATCGTTTTCAATTTCTTTGTGACTTAGTTTGCGTTTTGTTGTTGTATTTTCTTATGTTTGAACCTATACGAGGTTTCTCTACCTCCGGATTATTTTTGAAAAGAAGTGTATTCATAGTGGAGTGTATGCACTGTATGAATCCTTAGATTTGTCCCCTCAAGGAGGTAGATATCAAGTTTCCATTGCAACAAATCAACAACGAAGTGATTGAAGCTATTCAACCCCCTCCCCCCTCCCCCCTCTTCCTTCTCTAGCTCTCGAAGTGTCCTAACAAATGACATTAGAGCAAGACCACTCTTCTTTGGACTAATTGCCGAAAGAGAAAGAGCTAAAGGAAGAAGAAGAAAAAGTTGAAGCTTGAAGCCATAATTTCAACAAGTCAAGAAATTATCATTCAAGGAGCTCAAGTCAAAAATGATTTTAGAGATGGATTCAGATACGATATTTGAGCACCTCCACCATTTGGAATTGGAAATTTCTACTTTTGAAAATCAAGGGTTGAAAATTTCTTCATAATGGAGATAAAGCAATGGTTTGCTCTAATGGAGGAATTCTAAGTTCCAACAGATAGAAAATGGAAGCTCCTCAAGAAAAGCAAATGGATCGAGGAGCAACTAAGAAAACTCGAGGCCAATGATAAGGTAACGAAAATTTTATTTAATTTACTGTATAACAATATCTTATGCAAAATAAGAGATTACAAGAGTACACACGTATTATGTAGCATGCTCGCCATGAAGATCCCTCCGTTTTGCAAAATCAAGACAAATCTAAAGAGGAAGACTCATTGGATCAAGAGGAAGAGGAAGAGGATTCGGAAGTTGAGCGATCTTCAACATTCAGAGAAGAAGAAATTCAAGAAGTATCCACCTCAAGGATGGAGGAGGGAGAGCTCTTTAATATCGGATTGAGAAGAAGTCTCTACATCCGAATAGAATGAAGATTCATGTGTCACCCCTATGAGTCATGGAGGTATAACTATTTCAAGTTGTAAAAATAAAAATCATATCATATGTTTTGAGTGTAAGGAAAATGGACACTACAAGTACAAGTGTTCAAAATTGGCCAAAAAGAAGGGTCAAGTTGTACCCAAGGTCAAAGAGAAATCAAAAGAGTTCGGAGCTTTAATACAAAAAGGCAAAGAGCATATTATATGCTTCCTATGCAATCAAAAGGGGCATTATCGAAATCAATGGTCAAGGGGGAAGCATCAAAAAGGAAGCTCAAGTCAAGAGAGAACTTCCAAGAATAAAACTATGGTACTATTAGTTAATGATACTTACTTAAATCATGATAAAAAGTATGTTAGAAATAATATCTCTCATTTTAATGCTATTTATCATGAAATTAGGAAGCATGAAAAATCTAAGGAAAATTATAAGTCATTTCATGCTATAACAACTCTATCTAAGGATAGAAAGATTGACAATAATTTAGACAAGAACTCTAAGGATTTTAGATATATGCCTAAAAGGTGTTCTGCTCAAGAAAATCATGAAAAATGCAAGTTTGATGATTTAAGGATAGAGAATCAAATTTGCAGGTCAAGACTTGATAAATTAGAGAAAACCCTTAAGAAAAAGACAAATGAAGTCCTAGGGTCAAAGAAGCAAGACCTAGGCCAAAATAGACAAGGATTATTCAATGGCAACACAAATAAAAAATCAAGAAGAATGTGTCCTCATATTATAGAGTTCCATATAATTATGAAACTAACCCTATGTTTAGAAGTTAAACCAAGGTTATAAAGGAAGCTATCCCTAGAGTTAACTTGAGGAGACTAGTGTGACTAAGGCTTCTAAGAAGCCTAAAAAAGTCATTAAGTAGGTCACAAGGGAGGCTATTACTAGAGTTGACCTAGAGGTGACTAAGACTTCTAAGAAGTTTAGAAAAGTCATTAGGAAGGTATCAAAGGAAGTTCTCCCTAATGAATACTTAGAACACTTAAGAAGCACTAATAGATTTTGAGTTTCTAAGAGTGTATTCTCTACACCTTAGATGGATTGAGAGTGTTTCAACTCTAATTAGAAGGTAGTTAACCCTACTACGATGATGTTGGCACTTTAGGGCATTTTCAAGGTAGTGTGACACCTTGAAAATGAAGAGTTGATTTTTACTCTTGAAGAGTAAAAGTGTGTCAACAAAATTTGAAATTGTTGGTCCCGTGTAGGCCAGCTAGAGGGGGTGAATAACCTATAAGTTAGATTAATAATTTCTTTTGCTATCATTCTTAGCAAAGACAAACACACCATAGATAAATAAAAATAAAAGCATAAAAATAAAGTAAGAGAAGACTATGAGTTTACTTGGTTAGTAACCAGGAAGGTTGATAATCCAAGATAGTAAAAACTCCAATCGAAAGATCCCCTTTGTTGTAGACGGAGAAGCCTCTTATTGTGTCGACAGTACAGAAGTTAAAAATCAAATAAAAATGATTACAGAGTGTGTGTTGTATTGAACTTTAAGGACCAGAGATCTATTTATAACCCATTGCTAGAAAATAGTCATTTGCTGACATGACACTTTGAAGGTGCTTGGAGTCGTTCGCATTAATCAACTTCGCAATGGTTTCTTGATAAGACTTTATCAGTTCATGAGTCCTTGGATCTGGTCTAGACACCTAGAGTTGGTTGACGTGGACTCCAAGGCTAATCCTTACATAACGATTCATCCTCCTGGACCGAACTACTTTGGGTGCCTGGACCTGGTCTAGGCGCCTTGAGTCTGGGCGCTCGAACCAAGTCCAACTCTTGGAACAAGTCAACTCAATGTTGACTTATTCGATCGCCCATTCGGTTGCTTGGGTGATTCTCCAACCATCTAGAGTTAAGCTCACCCGAACCCAACTCTGACCTTCTACTCCGGCAGTCCTCCTTCCCTGCTTCTCGCCCCTCAGAAGTGTTGCATGAGTCTTTCTCGTCTACTGGTGTACTCTTCCTCAGCTCCTCATCCCTCGAATGCATCAAGCCTATCGACTTGCTTCCCGTGTCACTCTTCTTGCTGGCTGCATCTTTCGCTTGACTTCTTGTGTTCATAATGTTGGTGCAGTTTGCACTAATAGTCAAACTCAGATTTTGATGAATGACAAGTAAGTTAAAGTTAGACTTTATGTGATATAATGAGTTTCGACCAAGTGTGCAGGATTTTATCTTGATGGGTCTAAGGGACCAGACACCAAACTGAAGTCCAGCTAGGTTGATAGCTGACTCGAAGTCCAAGTTGGTTGAGACTTAGCAGAAGGAAGTCCAGTTGGGTTGACAACTGGCCAAAGTCCAAATTGGTTGAAATCTGGCAGGAGGTCCTGGTGGGTGAAGGGATCCGACCAAGAGAATCTGCAACTGGTAAGTGAAGGTAAGTCACTGGAGGAGCCAACTAGTGAGGACGCGTTCCCGGTCGAAGAGACAGTAGGCGTCGGTCCAACTTAGGTTCATTTTGGAAACCTAAGTTGAGACCTTGACTAGGTTTTGGTTTTGGAGAGACAGAATCTAAGTCATACTAATTCCTGCTTCTTAACTATAACTGTGCTAACTCTATTTTACAGGAAATCTTATTTTTATATGCAGTAC
>JBBPFQ010853753.1:0-40820 GCA_037974815.1 Kaempferia elegans
TTTACCTTATATATAATTAAATTTTTATAAAAATTTAAATCTATAAATTGTTAACAGCTGGAATAACATTGATAATAAAAAATACATAAATATTAACCTATATCAAATAAAAATACATATAAATTATAATAATATATACAAAATAAACATAAACATATGTACTCAAGGCCATGCATCTATTTAATTTTCTTAAATATTTTTTCATATATCCGGAGTTGTCCTGATGTCATCTCACTAATATAATTCATAAGAATTTCATAATTCTTATGAAAGATCTCGACTTTTTGCAAACCTATTTTTTCCATTTGATATTCTTTAATATCTTGCCATTTTTTGACAATGTTTTGTTCTCTGACTTTAGATTTGCCCTTCCTCTTTACTATCTTTTGTCCTATCGGATGAATGCGGTCTTTAGAGTCATCTACATCAACACTCGTATATGGATTTAGATTTGATGTTGAAGTATTCCCCCTTGATTCGAATATTATTGTCTTGTTGCTAGAGTAATGAGCAACTGATTGTAAAGTATATTTCTCATACTCTTTGAGAACCCTCCACATATGCATATATTTAAAATCCTCATTATTATTGTTGGCTTTTCACATATTCAGCGCGTTCTCCAACACATTCTCGTCACTCCATTAACTTTGACGATGAATATACAAATTATTATATGTTGCAGAAAATTTATTTACCATCGGCACAAATTTATAGTAATGTAAATTTAACACTTGATAACTTTTCTTCATGGTTGTAATGAGCCGATGTTTGTTGTAGTAACCAGCTATATGTTTCTAAAAAGTTTGATTCTTCTGGTAATTATTAATGACCGTGTCAGTGCTAATAGTTGCCCATGACTTAACAAGGACCATGTCTTCATCAAGAGACCAAAATCTTTGTTTCAAATCATTTTTCTCTGATTCAGCTTGACGCTCTTCTTGCGATGAGTGTGGCGGCTACTGAGATGTTGGAAAAGATGATGACATTAGTGGTTCTTTGTTGCTGATAGATGGGTCGATAGTAGCCATTTTGTTTCATTCGAAAACATTACTGATGGTTGAGTAAGTGAAAATACGAAAGACAGAGAAGACATCCAAAATTGCTTACTCATGACTGACCAATCTTGGATGAATATATACCAAATGGAGCTAGGGTGACGTTACTTTGAAGGGAGAGCGAAAATTTTTGAGAAATTTAGAAATTTGAGAAATTTAGAAATTTGAGAAATTTGAAAGACATTATGGAACATATACACAAATATTTTAAAAAATTAAACGATATTGTGTAGGAGAGAAAAATTAAAAATATTAAATATTCAAAAGAATGTAAGTATTTTAAAAAAATATATTTTCTTCTATATTTGAAGAATCTAAAAATGCTCAAAGTAGTATATCTTACCATCACATATCTAATTACTCTGGAAAGTGGGCCCTCCCCTTATTATCCATGAATGAATTTCAAAGTGCCCGTACATCGACAACCGGGTTGCACAGACCATCCATCACAATAAAATTTACGCATGCCCTGAACCGGATACTCTAATCGTAAATCCCTAAACATAATCTTTCTTCCAAATAAAATACCCACGCATGTCTCCGTGGTGCTCTAAAATCCACACGTCTTACCGTGGCATATGCCCTTGAGGGCAATACTTAATTGCATTTTTAATTTTAGTCCATGTTGATATATTTTAGAAACTTAAGTTCTTTATTCGGAGCACAGGTGAATAGACCCTAATAGAGGTTGAATTTCAGATTTTCAAACTTATTATAAATTAAGTCTGTAATATTTGATATTCTAAGATGCCTATAATTGTAGTGAATCTCAGCGTCCGCCGAAATAGAATACTAATCTCGATCAGGAAAGCTTCCGATTTAAACTTCAAAAGCACCATTATTTTCCTTCCTTAAAGCCTCATCCGTGTTTTGTTTCTTAAAACGGATTAGATATTTTTTCTAATTTCACCTCGCTTTTCCAACTACGTGCGATCCGCCGCCTCGTGTCCGTAACCATGTGAATCCGCCCAGTTCCACTCACTCCGTTTCTCACGGTCCCTCCGTCCTCGACTCCCCGCCCATTTTCTCCCTCGTCAAGTCCACTCTCTAGGGTTTTCGCCGTCGCCGAACTCGCTCGAACTGGAACGGAGTCTGGTCGGTGGAGATGGTGAACCGCGGAGCCACCGACGTGGTGATGATGCTGGCGGTTGTGGTTCTGTTGGTGCTGGCTGCGCCGCCGGTGACGCCGGCCTCGCTGGGGCCTCACATCGCTGATCTGAACGTGCTCCTGCCTCCCCGAATGACCAACCCCGTCCAGTATCGCCTCCTGGGAAGCGGCGGATGCTTCTCTTGGTACCGTCTTTTGTTGTTGTTGTTGTTGATACAGCATGAATTACAAAATGTTTATTATATTTGTAATATACACGAGGGTAAGGACTAATAGTAGACCTTAACCTTTTGTGAACAACGCTTAAACCTCATATCACGCCAGCATTTGAGATATAGTGAGTCAGGCACAATCCAGTCGTTAGTTAACCCTTTAGGCATATATCTTTGTTTGATAATAAAACTATCTATATTTAGCTGTGATTGCTTATTAGCCTTTCTCGGCTTTGTATACCTATTAATTTGTGAATGGAAGAAATAAGCTAGTATTCACAGCGCTTTGTTTGCATTAATCACATCTTAGATTTATAATTGATGTTGAGTGGGGATCTTGAACAATGGGTGAATGAATGCCTGATCCAAAAATATCCCATGAATGAAGAAGGCTAGTATTGACAATCATGACAAGACTGCAGGAAGAGGCCCCAGCTAATTTTGCGCTAGAAACCACTGTCAGATAGGGGGAGGGGGTTCTTTGCAATGATTGGGTGTAAAGGGAGCATAGATGATTCATCAGGTTAGTGTTTAGTTTGGAATTCCATGTAAAATAAATACAAATGATAAAAAAATTACAACACCCAACAATATACACATAGGCATTACAGTTTATAACAGAGGGAAAGGAGGATTTTCGATGAGGGATATCAAAACTTCTTTTTCCGTGGCACCTGTTCTAGCTTCTCCACAGTTTGCATCTTTGGCAGGTATATTGACATGGATTAATTGTTTTCATTATTCATTTAACCTTGCCTATTATTTATTTATTTATACTAGATACACATGTTTTCATATCCAGTCTGATGGTTTCAGTTCATCTGTTTGGATGTCTATCTCAGATTCCCAGCCTATGCCTCAACACCTCACATTCTTTCCAATCTCCTTTTCACTTATCAATTTAACTAGCGTGCTGCATCTCGAGGAAAAGGGGTCCATTTCACTAGTTTAGTTGTGAAATTGCCCATTGTATGACATGTTAGTGCCGTTTTTGTTCACCATTTATATCTCTACTCTTTGCTTTTCACTTTCTTATGACAACTTTGGTTGTCTAATGTGGGTTGTTTATCAACTTTTAGCCAGACTTTAGTGCTTACAATGTCTGGTACTATAGAAAATTGGTTTATTGGTTTCTTTGCAATTTAAACTAGAATAAATATATTATAATATAATAGCCTGGTTTGATTATTATAGAAGCTATTGAGAATTAAAACAAGAGTAGCAGCAACTTTGTCTATTGAATTAACTAAACATTGTGTCTCTTATGAGCTTGGACAGTACTTATCTTTGTTTTTTTCATAAATTATACTGTTACCATTTTTTTCATCTACAGGACTTGGGATCATCATGATTTCCTGAGGGTTGAACCAGAGTACAATAGCAGCAGTAGGTGCTCAACAAGTGCTAGATTGATATCTATTTCACATTATAGTGGAAGGAAGGAGACTGCAGTGTATGCCACTGATCTACTAACTGGGACTACAATTCGGTGCAAAGTCATTGTAGAGATGATATCAAGGATCCAAATTTTTCACCGTGCTGTAAAAATTGATCTAGATGAACTTGCCACATTGCACATTCATGCTTTTGATAGTGCAGGTTTCAGTTACCTTAACATTTCCACTTTTTTCTTACGATCATTAAATAATTTGTCAACTTATGGGACATTGTCGCATTGCACGATTCCATGGGAAGTTTCATTATAAAATAAATCATTGATTTGATTATCTAGTATGTCCAGGATGCAAGAAATGCAATCACTTTGAAATTTTGGGGTTTTCTTGCTGTTTCGGGGTTCCCATATAGTAGTACATGGTTATTACTATTACCAACTGCTTAGTTGTTGCAGTTGAACTGATAAACTTAGGTAAATGAATCTAGTATCAGCATTACACGTCATGCTTATTCTTTGCGTTTGCTGTTTGGTAGTTGAGATTAGTTTTTTTGGGTTTTTATTCTGCTGGTTGTCAATGGAGAAATGAATTTTTGCTAAAGTTTACACAGATGACTAGAGATATTGAAAATTTGAAGGCTAACAAGTGTGCTTGATGCATAATTGACGATTGATTGTAAAATTCCATAGGCTATTTTGCAAAACTGGAATTATATGAGAGTATAAATGAAATTTATGAGGAAAAATAATAATGAGATTTAGTGAAGAACTCATAAGGTCTTGAAGGATTTATAGTTTAGGCAATGAGGTTGTTCATTTTTCTCTAAGTGTTAAATAGGAGAATACAAATTAATGTTTATTATATGTTCTATAGAGACCACTACTACAAGGTATGCATAAGGCTCAACATAAATTGTTAAGGCAAATCTTAAAACATCTATTGTGGAACTAAACTCATTACATATAGCTATTTGATTTTAGAGTATATATGATGCTCTCCCTTAAGTTGGAGTATAAGCGTTCTATGCCCAACTTATTATATGTTAGGGTCCTATTTGTGAAAGCATATATTATAAAGGGCCTAAATGTAATATTACTTTGATAAATAAAATTCTATGTACAACTTAACTGTTTGGTAGTATATATTACAAATTGCCTCGAGGCAATGGTGCAGCGGTAGAGCGCCTTCTCAATCATCAGACATCTAAGGGTCGAGCGAATTAACGGATGAATTTTCCTTCATGGACGGTTTGACTTAAGAACGTTGGGCGTTGCGAGCGTTTTCCGATTTACCCCAGTGGCTAGTGGGAAACTTCCATAAGCTGGATACTTGGTGCCAACTAAAAAAAATCGTATATATTACGAAGGGCTCAAATGCAATATTTCTTTGATGAATAAAATATATATTATAGAGGTTGAAGGTACTATCTAGGGTAATAGTCTTGCATCTTTTCCTCTTCATGGTATCAAAGATTGTGTCCAAGATGAAAATTTTTGTGCCACTTTAAATTTGCCTCGCCCCTAATCTAAATGGGGCAGCGTGGGATAAAACAAAGGTACATACGGTGGGGCAAGTAGCATATAGGATTTTTTTTTTTGCCCCACCTCATGCTGCTTTGCTCAATCCACTTTAATTTAGTTTATAAGATACATTTTAAAGATATTTTATATATTATTTTATATTTTATAACTCTGTCCCATGAAAAGTAGAGTAGGGTGGAATGAGGAAGAAAAATTTATCCTAAAACCTGCCCTACTCTGTTGCCATCCTGATTGAAGATCCTTAATTGAAGACAACGATGGTGGAGGTATCTCCACCGATAAGTATTCAGCCATGGACATCAATGGTATCCTTTTAATGAACACGTGCAAGTAGAAATTGATTGATATCTTGCAATAAGGTATCCTAATTAGTGGGAGAGACATAGATGTATGGGAACAGACTTAAAGAAGGTGACCTTAAAAAGGTGAGATTAGTCAAGGAAAAAGTAAAGCTGCATCTCAACTGTTCTTTACTACAAACTCCTTTTGTGCTTTAAATTATCCAATATGAATCACTGAAACCGGGAGATAGACTATCATGAGTTTGATGCAATGGGTGAACAAAGTTAACAAAACCACAAGTTCAAGGTATCGTTAAATAGGACTCGGCATCTTCAAAAATGAGGAAGTACAATTTATGAGATAACTAGTTGAGAGAACCATGTCTTGTGAGTTATGGGTTTGGGGAAAAAATTCATGAGTAATGATATTGACATTCAACTACCTCATTGTGTTGAGAATTGTATGGTCGTCATTTGAATAATATCACGAGATACACAAAATATGAAAAGGCAGATTGCATGGAATCCAGAGCATCATCAATGCAAACAACTCTAATGAAAGTATTGAAATACAAAAAAACTTCTATTTGCTAATCATTCCTATATTGTTTTTTTTTCATTGCCCTTTGACTCCACAGATTATTCATTTTTTTTCTTTGATTTTTGCTACTTAATGTAACCATCCTACTTCATATTTTAGTGTTAGTTTAACACACTCCAAAAGTTTAGCTATTTTGAGTAACACCTTATGTTTACAGAAAATGAGTTCTCAGCATTGGTGGGTTTACAGTTCTTGTGGAAACTTGTTCCTCAATCTTCAGACGTTGATACCATCAATCACCTTGTTCATGTCCCTCTGAAGGAAACACCACTAAGCGACTGTGGTGGTTTCTGCGGCGATCTGGATTTGCAAATTGAGCTGGAAGATAGAGTACGTAGATGCTAATGATACATTTAAAATTTTAAACCATTCTTTTCTTTTCCTACAATGCTTTTTATGGTTGATATGTAATTCTAGCATTTGTCTTGTTTTTCTTTTTCTTCCTTTGTGTTTCAGGGTGTAGGCTCCAACTTATATGTGGTTCAGGGTTCTTCAATTGGTCATGAGGTTGTAAGTGCTCAGTTATTTGAGTCACAACTTGGGCATGTGAACGACCATATTATATTGACTGTTGCTGAAGCTATGTCTCTGAGTCCTACATCACCAATCTTTGTCACTGTTGGCGCTTTATTACGCTACAATCTGAGGGTTATTCGCCTGAAGACTGCTACAGGTGTCTACTCAACAATCAAAATTAGTAAACGGATGATAAAATATAGTGGCAGATTTCTTCAACTAGTGTGTTGCTTAATGAAAATTAAATCTCTAGGATGCAAAACATAATACAATTTTGACTATTGCCACGATCCTATTCTGTTACAGTTTCAGTTTTGGCAGATCCATGTCGTGGGAATTTGGTTGACTTATCTTGTGGTTTTCACTTTTACTTGCTGGGATGGCCATTGACATGTCTGCAAGCAAAGAATGGAAAGTTCTTTGTTATCATTATGCAGTATTATTGGGTCTAGTAGAAAATGAAGTGTTTGAGGATGTTAGTGCTGGCAGTAGACATGCTGTAACCCGACATTTGGCTTAGGGACATAAGTATCCAAACTTCCTCAATAAAATATCTGCATATGCAGTTTACACGACCACAGTGGCTCAGTTGTTTGGCTGTAGCTAGAAATATTCGTTAGATAAGCTCTTTATATCCTTTGACTGTGTTGCATTTTTTGTTTAAAATGATGATTTTGCATACCTTGGTTTTTTTGTGATATACAAATAGAATGAGGCGTTCTGAGATGGATCAATTTTGATTATGAAGTTGGTGCATGGTGCATACTAAATATAGGTAAAAAACTTAAAAGAAATATGTTATGGTTTCTACTTGGCATTTGATTGTTTGCGATACAATCAGTTAGAGTGCTCGAAAGTTTGCCATACATACTATTTTTATGAAAAGTACTAAGTTTAGGTTCTGCTTGTTTTGGACAATTTTTTTTTAATTTTCAGTTTCCTTTTTAAAGGAAAAGAATTTTTTTTTTCATGAAAAATGTGCTCTATTGTAATACTTTTTCTTGTTTTTATGGGAAAGCTTTTTCGTTGCAATAAATAACTTTTATTATATATGGAAGTCAAAAAGATGATGGCAATGTTATCTTTTATTTTTCTGTTTTACTTTTCAATTGAGAAAGGCAAACTGGAAAAAATTGAATTTTTTTTCAGGTACCTAACACATACTAAATAGACTTACCACCTATCTATGTTAAATTTGATCTACCAAATTACAAATTGTGGCAGGATGCTTGTGCTTTGCATAAACATGCCATTGGTCAGAGAGATTAAAGGATATAAAAGAAACTTGTGGGCCGATTTACATGATGTGTGCTACAATATCATGATAAAGACTTGATTGGCAGACCAATATTTCTAAATTGCATCTTAAATTGTTAAATTGTCATATTTGTATAAAATTTTGGTTTAACAAAATTTATAGCTAATTTAAAATATCCCTATCAAGACTTCATGGTGAATCTAAAGATTATCTTTGAAAGAATAGATATTAGTATTACCGCACCAAAAGTTCATTATCATGCACCAATTGACTCTAGGCTTTATTTCAAGACCTTTTCTTGCCAGTTGCTTCCTTTTTTCATGCTCATTTACTTGGTTAGCCTATATCAAGGGAATTATGTTTATTGTTTACTATGTCAAAGCAAGTGTTGGTCATATAGTAGGTTGTGTTTTGATTTTTTGCAATAATATGTAAAGTTTGCTTTATGACATGCTGCTGTTGCCTTTTCAGTTATTGATCTTCCATCCCTGCATCATAGATGGTATGTGACAAATTCTTCAGTGGCTCATATTGACCCTGCGATGGGAGTTGCTCAAACCTTGAGTCTTGGCACAACTGATATTGTTGTTGAGGACACTAGACTTTCTGGTCATGAGCAGAGATCAACCATGCATGTTGTCATTCCTGGTAAACTGTGTCTGTATCTAGTACCAGTGACCAATGGCTCCATTCCTGTAGAAGGCGTGGCTTCTATTTCTTCCTCAGATGTTTGGTATGTCTTTCCTGGCCAAGAGTACATGATTAACATTAAAGTCTTAACGGAAGGCCCTGATGTAAATGAAATACTCATAACAGAGGTGGGAGATGATTTCTTTTTTGCAAGTGAAGCATATGTATATTTTTCATTTAGATTATATGTTTCAACTATTGGTAACTTTAGAGCTGTTATTTTATGGAGAACTTGGGATATATCTCGCATATACACTTGCATACTAGTATGGATTATGTAGCATCTGCTCTTGTTGTCAACTGCTCCTATTCTTTATTGTATTGACATCTCACTTAATTCTATCCTTTGTAGCAAAGGGTGATTACACACACCCTAGGCCCTCTCACATTCCGTTCTCATGTTATGTGAAGGAAGATAAATCATGGGATCAGTTTATAGCCAACCACAAAGTGGCTAAAGGGCGGGAGTGGTCTTTTTCCCGAGGGCATGCACCCAGCGGGAATTGACCCCTTCCCCCATTATAGCAAAGCTGCCACCCTCTAGCCAATTGGGCACCTGTGGGGACCCACTTAATTCTATCCTTTTGGCTACATCTTTATGTCTGATCCCATTATGAGGATAAAGATCTCTTCATTTCCTTTTTGAGGGTATTGACTCATGCTTTTGTGATTCTTACTCTTAAATGGCAGAGCAATGACTTCACATTGGAAAGTAACACTTCAAGATACTGGGATTTGTATGCTCTATCTGGAGATGTCATGTTAAGTAACTGGGAATATTTTAGATTGCTCAATCCAATTTCTGAAGGAAAAGATGTTTTGAGTGCTGCTCTTTGTTTTCAGAGAGAAAAATCAGGATCTGTCGAGGTAATTCATCTATTCCTCTTTTGTTTATGCAACAGTGACCTTTTATTTTGCTTTTATTTTTGATTTGAGTATTGGTGCTACATGATATTAAATAATTTGAAAAAGGATGATTTTGTTTTTGTGGTAAAAGTATAATAGTATTTAGCCGTTTCCTAATCTGCATATTTTTTTCTAGGTTCTGAGTGCTGCACAGCAAATTAATGTCTGCAGCAAAGTTAGTTTACTATTTGGAGAACATGATTATATTTCTGAAGTCATTCACCTTCCTTGGGCTCCTGGAATCGAACAGGCATTTGAACTAAAGGCAACTGGAGGTTGATGTTTATACTGCTAACCTAATGTCTAAATTAATTGGTATATTCCTAACATCATTATCCTTCTTGTTTGATTTAGGGTGTGGGAATAGCCTTGAAGACTACAAATGGTTTTCATCTAACGCAGCAGTTGTTTCTGTATCTGCTTTTGGTTCTATCCTAGCAAAAAGGCCTGGTCAAGCCATCATTAGAGTAGTTTCGGTGTTTGATTCTGCAAACTATGATCAGGTGTTTATTTATTTCAGTTGAAATAATCTCCTCCAAAGCTATTGATTATGCAGATTGTTTAATGTGCTTAAAGCCGATATCATGCTTGGCATTGTTTATGCCAGTATTGCATTGAATAACACTTTTGTTTCAATGAATATAACTAGAAACAAATGATTTTTCAGAGTTGGTATAAGATTATCCTAACTTCCTGTGAGTTAATGTGAAATTGTTCGAGGAGTTGATTTGTGGGCTAAGGAGGTCGAATGTGTAGCATAGTAGCTTATGTAACTGGATTGATTGACATTGAAGGTATGTAGGAAGTGCAACAGAAACATTTGGTATTCCATTGAAGGTTCCAATGTCAATATATACTAGTTGCAAATGCAGTTTAGTTTGTCTGGCATCCCACAAGGCCACAACTCAACTCTCATAGCTTCACAACTTCCCACTAATACTCTACTGATAGCTTGCCACTGATGCTGCACTAATACAGTAATACGCTACTCAACCACATCAGAAATAGATTCCACTGACCCTACCATATCAGCATGACAGCATCATACTATATTCTCCATATTGGCATCTCACTATGTATATTTCACGTCATATTGAAGGTGGGCCGGACCTAGATCTGCATACGTAATATCTATAGTAAACATCTTACATTTTACACATAAGTAATAGGCGGAAATGTTCCATTTTGATGAATTTTTTTTGCGTCTAGGTACAACAACAACCAAGCCTCATCCCACTAGGTGGGGCCGGGTAATGTTCATAATTCAGTTGATGCCATACAACTCAATCTAGACCATCCATGTTTTTGAAGGTGTTACAAAAGCAAGTTGGACATTCTGTTTTTCTTTGCTGAAAGTACGCTTCTACTTTTTTAGTTTTCTGCCTGATTTCATTGTACTAAAGAAAGCCAAAACCCTTGTTTACAACGTTCAATTTTTACTGATTGTAGCATATTATTTTCTTTTGTTTATGCATAATGAGAAAAATTGAAATATTGTTTGAAAATTTGTGTACTTCCATGGATAACTTTTCTCTGTTATAGGTTGTTATAGAGGTCTCCATTCCCTCTGCAATGGCTATGTTGCCAATTTTCCCTGTGGAGGTGGAAATTGGAACACAATTTCAGGTTGCTGTGACATTGAAGACGTCAAATGGTGCCGCCTCCTTGTTAAATGCTGAATTTCTTACTTGGATTCACTGCTTTATTCTTTTTCAAGTGATTTGTGTTCTTTTAATCTCCTTGAAGGTTACTACTACAGCAGATGTGATGCTTTTAGCTCTTCTCTCAGGTGGAAGGTATTTTCAGAAAGTGGTTCTTTCAAAATTCTGAATACTACAGATGTGATGGCTTCAGAGATTTCCCTTCACTTGAATGATTATAGACCAGAATTGGGGAGCCCTTGTTCATGGACATCTTTATATGCTTCTGGTGTTGGCCGAGCTGTGCTGCATGCAAGTTTGCCCCTTGAATCACTCTCTTCTAAACAGGCTATGGATGGAATTGTAACATTAAAGACTGTTAAATCTATAGCGGCATATTATCCTCTTAGTGCTTATCAGGCAGGAAATGGAAATCAACATGGTGGTTACTGGGTTGATTTATCTAAGATAGATGCCAACGTACAAGATTTAGATAGTAATGGCCTTGATGAGTTGTTTCTTGTTCCTCGTTCATCAATGGATGTATTGTTAGTTGGAGGACCTAACAGATGGGACCACAACACTGAGTTCATTGAAACAGTCAATGTTTTTGGTGGGCAGGATTTGTCAGTTGTTCAGCTACATGAATTATCCAGTGGCGGGAGATTTTACAGAATCATTTGCCAAACAATTGGGGAGTATGTAAGTAATATGATCCACATATTGAGACTCGAAAGACTATCATCTTGTTTTGTGTGATTCAGATTAAATTTAATTTTTCTGGCTAAATTTTTACTTGATTGATAATTGTTTCTTTTACAGAAATTGCTCTTTTCACGTGGAAATTTAGTTGGAGATGATCATCCAAATCCCGTGTTAGCAAAATTGGAATTGTTTGTTTTTTGTGCCTTTCCTTCTTCAATTGCACTGATTGCTAATGAACCAGGTATTCTTTTTCTTATTATGTTACCATACTATTTCAGCTTTTCTTGTGTAAATAAAGAATACCAACTTTACAACTTCAGTCCTAAAATTACAAAATGTAGTGGTACGAATCATGCAAAGCAAATAGGTCCAACCTTAAAGTCAAGTAGAGAACTTTTTAATAATAGTTGTGAACAAATAACAATAAATAAACTAATAAAATTCAACTCCCAAGTATTATATTTTTCATATTTCAGAAAAGAAGATTTTTGAATAATGGTTACAAAAAATTAATAATAAATAAACTAGTAAAATTCAACTCTCAAGTAATATATTTTATAACATTAAATGAATCACATTTCTGAAAACTTTTCAATGTCCATATACTGGATTGGAAGTTGAATGACTGCAAATAATTAACAAATTCCAATGAAAACAACTGATTTGTAGGTTAGGCTCAAATTAATAGTTATTACTAGACATATTACTCTTGTTGATGTTGAAATCTATATTATAAGTTGAAATCCAGCCGCAACATCATAATAACAGGCACTGCATTGCCAGAGCAACTCAAAATTGGCACAGAACTATGCAATAACTTTATGTAATGCAGGGATAAATAATCTCACAAAACAAGTAATCGATGAGAATAAAAATTCATTGAGTGGAATATTATTATACAAAAGATAATTAACATAGTGCACTAGGGTCCTTTTAAATGTTCCAATCAAACAGAATTAGAAATAAACTAAACGAATTTTAGAGCACAAAATAATCCTATACTTAAAGTAACTAACTTACAAACAAAACACGAACCAACTTAAATTAAAATTCTAAGATTTTCGTGCAATCAGATTCATTCTGGTAGATGTTCAGTGAGTGAGCTTAATTTTATATATACATATATGTTATTCATTATTACATGTTATCTTCTGTTATCCTCCATTATTGCTTTTGCAATTGCCAATTAGAAAAGAAGAAATTAAAGCATATGGCAATTAGAAGAGCTATAAAATAATTTTTCTTGGAGATAACTAATGCTAAAATTTTAGAGTGAATCAAGGAGGATGTTAGAATGAACACAACTTTCAAAGATGTTATATACTTACATAGATATGTGAATTATACATTGTTCTCTCTTTTTTTTTTTATTCTTCACTCTAGTTTATTTTCATGCTGAGCAGTGAACACATTTGATGTTATTGAGGCTTCCAAGAATGCAGAGCGTGACTCTACGGGACTTCACGTTTCTCCTATGACTGTGTCTAATGAATGTACAATACGTGTAGCTGCTGTTAGTATTTATGCAAATGGAAGAACCTTTGCAAACTCTTCGTCCCTTTGCTTGAGATGGGAACTCAATGGTTGTGAAAAATTGGCCTTTTGGAGTGACAACAATCATGCCATGCAACTTGATGGATCAAAGTGGGAGAGGTTTCTGGTTTTGCAAAACGCCTCAGGATTGGTTGGTCTACTTGGCATAATTCACTTTGATTATTTGTTATTCTTTTGGCTTTAATTTTTCTTAAGAACTTTATATTTGTAATGTAGTGTGTTCCAGGCTTGTTTATGTTCTAATTTATAATTTTGTATATCCATGATTCTTGAAAATACTAGTTCGTCACTCATATCTATAGCACACCAAATTTATTGGTTTACACTAATATTGTTTGCTCCATTGGATAAATTTAAGAATAGTTCCAAGCTTATTCACTTGAATTCCTGTAAGCATCAAAATTGTATGTAATATCCTTGAACCTGCCTAGTCAAAACAAGAGTTATTTTTTGTTTTTACCTAGCCAACCAAACTTGTTTTGTCATACTTGGAAATAAACTCCATTACAACTTGAGGAATAGCCTGAGAATGCCAAACACCCATGTGTATAACTTACTGGTGTAAACGTTCATTTTACATTTGAATCCCAACCCATTGAAGTTTTTTTTTTCCTTTCAAAATTGCATTATAATTCTCCTAAACTTGCCGAATGAGAAGAAGAGAGATTTATTTGAACTTTCTTAGCCAATTTTTTTTTAGTAGCATCGTATTAAGTGGATTATGTGTATTAGGTGAAAATATTTAATTTTTTATGTATATATATGTGATGCAAATTTGGAATTATATTTGAATTTTAAATTTTGAGTTTCTAGTTGTTGGTAATTAGTTGCTCGATAATTGATTTGGTAGTCAATTAATGGTGATTACATGGTTTGAAATCTCGTACCGTACAAACGAAACAGTTGAAATGTATCGTTCCGGTAAATCATTGAAGCTCGATATCACTTGACACTAAGGTTTAAAATCGCTAGCTGTACAATAGTTTGGTCTTTGACCAGAAAGATATTGTTCTACTATTGTATTGATACTTCGATGCATAGTGTCAGACAAATTGGAGGTTGAAAGATGGAATGAAGTAAAGGAAGGAGACATTGTTTGTGCTGAGTGGTATTGGAATAATATGTTTCAACCATTTCGCCTTGCATGATACATGATTTAAATCCATGCTCAGCATAGACAATGTCTTCTTCCTATGCTTAATTTCCTTCTTTCTTCAACTCCAACCTATTACGGGCGGCATGCATCGAAACATCAATATGATAAAGAAATAATATCGTTTCAGTTAAGGACTGAAACATCAACATGGCTCAAGATTTTGAACCTCAGACGATTATTATATTTCCTGTATTGTTTAGTTGTTTCATGGTTTTTGTAAGTTTGAATATAAAAAAGTATCTCCGAATCTCATTTAAAACCCAAGTTTTATTAATAAGAATACTTTCTCTTCTTTGTATGAGATTTTCCTCTGCAACTAACAATAAGTGCAATTCTTGGTCTAACATGAATACCAAATTTAATGTGTGCACTAAGACTAACGAATGTGTGCACTGACTCTAACCAAATTGTAACTATTAATGTGATTAAGCACACTTCAACACACTACGACTATTCTATATGCACTATGACTATTCTACATGAGTGCATGATTATTGATTAATTAAAATGTTGTCCCCACAGGATGGACTATTGGTTAGTGCGTGAGGTGTTGCCACCAATGAGGTCTAGGGGTCAAATCCTGGCGAAGCCAGATGCCTGCCCTCCCTTATGCACTAGTTTCGGGCTAGTAGTCCCTGTGATTTACCTCCTTCGTGTTGCCACCAATGATTAATTAAAATGTTAATTTGTTTTTTTAATCATAGTTTCACTAGACATGGGCAATGCATTCATAAATTACTGAGGCATTTAGACCTGCCGTACAAACCAAATTAAGTTTCTTTCACCTACTCTTAGTGAGTGGTACAAGATGTTTGCTTTAACATGGGTATTGTTACGATCAATTGGATAGCTTAAATGATGTATCTGATTCCCTGCACTTGATAAATTGCTGCATAACCAACATAATATGGGGCAAATATAAAAGCAGCATCCCCTTTTTTCCTCAACGACAAAGGGGCGCCTCTTTTTTTTCAAAACATCAAAAGAGTGCCCCACCTGAAGTGTTCTGCTATAAACGCCCTCAAACCCATCAAAATCTATTACTTGTCTGCCTAAAAAAAGAAAACCAACAGTCCAACCATTCCAACCCACGCACAAAAATAGACTCATAGTAGTTTTGGTCAAGCTGCTACATGAGTTATAAGTTTAAAAAAAAATTGAAAAATCATAGTTTTTTTAGAAGTATGGAACAAAGTAAAATAAATTCTGTCATAAAACTTCTAAAACTGTTACATGAGTTATATATTTTTTTATAGTTATAATATATATATATATTAGTTGTGAAGTTAAAAAATTATCATAAAATGTATTTAAAAAAAATGGGATCAAAGCGATATAAAATCTGTAAATTTATGAGCAAATCATTTTTAAAAATTAAATGCAAATTAAAAATATGTTGATTTTGGTAAAAGTTTCTCTTTTTTTTCTGTAATATTGCTACATTACCTTTTCTAAGTCATTCGTTCACTTTTGAAATATGGGCAAACTTCAATGGCCTTGCTATTGCTATTGGTTGATATTTTTTGTTCCCACGCTAGATCTACTTACAAGTTCCAGTTTTTTTTTGCACTGATAGTTCACGGGTTGATGGATGTTATGGCCACTGACAAATAGAATTTCATAATAGTGTTCTGGCAGGGATTATTAGGCATCATTAAATTTCATAGAAAAAGAGATGTTTAATGTGACTGTGTGACTTGAACATCAATTAGAATACTTTTTTCCATCTTGTAATGCTTATAGATTTTTCTTTATCCTTATTCACCTAAATTTTGAGGTTGCATCATTTTTAAATACTCGTATATATATGATTAATACTCTTTTCTAATTCATTTCAGTGCATTGTACGCGCCACTGCAATTGGATTTTGCGAAGTAGGTGCCAGCCATCTTTACAATGTTGCTGGTTCTTTGTTTGGAGCTGGAGAAAAGTTTCCTACAGATGCCGTGCCATTACAGGTTGATTTAACTTTCATGGATATTAACAGTTTAGAATTACTTCTGATTGTTTTCTTCTGCTTTATTTAATGATCCATTTGAATCTTTTTTGTATAAACTGCAGTTAATTTCTTCATTAAAAGTTGTACCGGAGTCTATCTTGATGGTTTTGGATCCTGAAGCAAAGGTATGAATGTGTAACCAATATATGTATCTTCTCTAAGATCTTTCAAAGAATCACCAGTCTTTATGATGATTATTGCCTTTTTTAATTCTACCTTTTATATTTTTGTAGTTTTTTTCTTTGGAGAAATATTACTCATTATTAATAATAACAATAGGAGAAAAAAGTTCAGGATTCCCACAAACATATTTTTTGCAAAATGCCTCCTAAATTAAAAAAGTTACACTATTAATGTCATACTTTCTCTTTCCTTTTAGTTTTCTACTATGTTTGACTATGTTAGTTGGACTAATATAAATGCCACATGGCTTTAGCATAGGAGTGTTACTGGACTGTGCTTAGATTGGGACCAATACCCTCCATATTTAATTTTTTTTTAAATAAAAATTTTAAATCATAAGGAATTGTAGAGATCATTAGAGAGAGTCGAGGTTGACCTATTAAGGGAAAAATTCAAGGGACACATTTAAGATGGTATAAACATACACTTAGGCTATTAATAAATGCCTTAGTTAGACAATGTGAGACAATTACAAATACACATATTAACATAGGAGAACCAAAGAAGTAGGGCTGTAAATGAGCTAAGTCGAGCTAAGCCGAGCCATGCTTTATGTTATTCAAGCTTGTTTGATAATGTAATCAAGCTGAGTCAAGCCGAGTCTAAAATGACCCAAATCGTTGAAATAGTTATTCAAGTTTGGCTTGACTTTTTTTTAACGAACTTGAGCTTGGTTCAAGTTTGTCTCGTTTAAATGTTATTGAGCTCTTAATTCAAGCTTGTTCGATTACTTGAAGCTTTTATATTTTTAAATTTGTTTAGTTGGTTAGCGAGCTGCTTGTGTGTTTATTTACCATATTGATAAATGTTTTATTGATTGTTATAGTTCATAAACATTGTTCATGAACATTATTCACGAAGAATTTACCATATTTTTTCATGAACATTAACGAGTTGAACACATATGCTTTTAAGTTTGTTCAGTTAATTTAACGAGTTGTTCAAGTTTGTTTATTTAATTGATCTTGTGTATATTAAATGAATATAAACAAGCTAGTTCCAAGCCGAACACGAAGTTTGTTCATGAATGTTTTCTTCATTTAGATCCCTACAAAGAAGGCTTGATTACCAACGATAAAAGAGGATAAAATTCATTTAAATATAGATGAGAATATAATAAACAATCAAACCCAATAACGTAAGAGGAATTATAGAATCGATCCTACTTAGTGGGATAAAGGTTTGATTGTTGTTGTAAATGATAACAAATTCTAAAAAATAAACTAAAATAAATTTGAGATGCTTTTTTTTTTTTAGCAAGTTTTAGGAATTCTTAAACTTTTTTTAGGTATTTATGTAACTTTAGGACCAAAATATCATATTTGCCATCGTGGAATTATGTATTTATTTATTTTGAGGAATTCAAGGGCAAAATGATCATTTTGTAGTGTCTAGAATTTTGTAGTGTATAGGGGGAGTGATTTGTGAGCTGCAGAGGTAGCTGGTAGCCCATTTGACACCTATGCCTTGGCATAAAGGGTGAACTCAATTTTCAGACAGGTAATGTACCAGTATAATACAAGCATCTCATATAGTTAAATTTATGTAGTTAAAAAGTTAACTAATGGTAAAAAGATTAATGCTTTACCTTAGGTAGTCCCCTCTATCTATATACCAATTATATTGTGGGAAATGTATAAAGAGGTTCTTCTCTATTTACAATTAGTCACTTGCCTCTGTATAAAGCTATCAAGTTGTAAGATATTATAAAATCCTTGTTACAATTATACTCATAAGTTTCCTAAGTTGTTGGTCTAAAAATGCGGATGGAGATTAGGTTTAACCTCGTGAGTATTAGTCACCTGTAATAATAATATTTACTACATAATAAGAAGGATAAATTGTTAAATTAATAGAATTTGTTAAATTGATTGAATTAAGAAGTGATGTCAATCATTAATGCTCTGTTTACTCCAAAGCGTGGAAAAGGAAGGGAAAGAAATTCAAGGTGGAAACTTATCCTCGGAGGAAGAGAAGAGAAAGGATGAATAAATCTCTTCCTTTGTGTGAATTGTTTACCTTGATTGAGAAAGATGGATATATGTTAGGTACATGATGTAATTGTGTGAGTTAAAAAGGGTACATGCATCAATTTTTTTTTTTGGCATATAGTGTAATTTTATGAATGCAAAGGGGTACATGCGTCATTTTTTTTTTCTATGCTCTGCTTTCCGCCCAATTTTGAGGTGATCAATTTTAACTCCAAAACTATCCGCGGATGGATTGTCTTTCTCTTCCCTCTGAAAACTTTAATGAAGGAAACAACGGAAACTTTTCCTTAGTTTTACTTTCCACTCTCCTAAGTAAACAGATTAATAGACCATAAATTTTGTGAGGCTCTTATGGATCTCTGATAATATCAAACTTAAATCGCACTCTAGGATATTGCCTTTTATAAGAACTTTTTCATGCAAGGTCACACACTTCTTGAGTAACAAACTAGGAGGTTGTCCATGTATATCTCCTTATTAAGTTCACCTTGAGGATAATGTTTGATATCCAACATGTAGAAGCCACTGAGATAGAGTTGCCAAAGTAAGGAAGAGAAGATTGTTAGGACGGTTTTGGTGGACTGACTCCTTTGACAGACTGTTTCACCGGTGACTGACTCCTCCTGAGGACTGTTATGTCTCTAATTGTCTTGTGCCTTCTCACATGCTGGCAACTTGGCAGAACAAAAGTTTTTACCCATGCCGACTGACACGGAATAAAATTTGAAGCCGTGTGTAAAAGTATATTAAGCATTTGTGAAAATATCTTTATACTCTTTCAGCCAAATTTGTCATTTCAAGTGTTAACATATCAAGAAGCCAGGATTTGTCATATTCTATAAGATAAACTATCTATATTCGTTTCCGTTGGCTTTCATCTGTCTGATTTGCATTTGGTCAAATCGTGTTCAGGTTAATCTGTCAATTATTGGAGGAACTTGTTTTCTAGATGCGTATATAAATGATACACGGGTGGCAGATATAGTCCAACCTCCTCAAATTACTCAATGTTCCCACTTCACAGTTGGTGCTATAGGATCGGGAGTGGCCAATGTAATAGTTCGTGATAATGGGCTTTCACCTTCTGCCGTTGCTTCAGCTTTGGTACTCTATTCATATACATATGTTTTGTACTCTATTCATATATATGTGTTTTCCTTGTTACTTAACTGTGTAAACGCTTATTTGTTTTTCTCATCTATTATTTGTGAAAGCAAGGTAATTCAAACCATAGAATGTGTCAACTTTTTTCTGGTTATTAGATTACTTCAATATTTTTTTGTTATGCTTGACTTTACATGTTTGTCTTTGGACTGTTTTAATTCAAGAAATCTTCCTACCATGTCCAATATTTGTTTTGGTCTTTTAAATTATTATTTTTCCAAATTAATTTGTTTGGTCCAGAAGAACAGAAATGCACACATTTTCTCATTTACCAGTTCGATTCTTGGTAGCCAACATAAGGTACATCCTAGCTGTCATCTAAAAAACAGTTAGTCTGCAATTAGGCTCCCTCAATTTCAAATGCTTACCTCCCTGTGACTTTTCCTCTTTATCATGGCATTGCATTTTCTTGAACTTTATTTGTTTTTCCCTTAGTTGTGAAAGGTGTTGAATAAACTGTGTGAATCTACATAGAAGTTTTATAAATAGGTTGAAGTGTGATGATTATTTCTTATCCGCTAAGGTGGAACATATAATCTTTGCAGGCAAACCGTCACCTTGTCAATGTGGCTACATAGTGGTTAATTTGAAGCTGAACAGCATGAATTATATTTATTGTTTATTTTTTTCATTGTTACATGTTAGGATGGTTATTACAATTTACTTACTGTGGCACAGATTAAAGTGGCTAGCGTTGACTGGATTAAGATTATATCAAAAGAGGAAATAAGTGTTATGGTAATGGGGTTTTCCTTGTAAATTTATTTATTTTTTATTAAAACTATGCTCAAAGTACTTGCACCCCTTATTTTGCAGGAAGGAACCATAAAATGTTTTGATATTTTGGCCGGAACAGAGGATGGAAGCGTCTTTGACTCTTTTCAGGTGCTTACAATTTCTTATTTTCATTTTTTTAGACGAACTATTGTAACTTTGCTAGATTTTCTTTTTTGAATAATTCCCCAGGTAAAGGTTTTTATCTGTATGCTAGGTCTCCTTTTTGGACTTTGGTATTGCTATTTGCCTGAGGTTCAGACTAATCTATAATTGTCATTTACCTAGCATGCTTGGTGGTTTATTGCATATGAAAATTTCGACATTGTCTATCTTCCCTTTGTAGCAGTTAATTTATTCTTGTTTTACAGTACATGTATATGAAAATTAGAGTACATCATGAGGATGGCATACTTGAACCTGTCAATGAGTACTATTCTCCAAATATGGGTTCTTGGCTTATACACGGACCAAACTTCTCAGTGAGGGCTGCAAAGCTTGGTATTACAAATCTTTATGTAAGTTATTTTGTCCTAGATATCTGATTTATTAGTTTTGACATATAATTTACCATTGTCTTTCGCATTTCTGATTATCTAAGAATTTTGATAAAGTGCTTGATTTACAGGTCAGTGTCAGTCAATCAGGTTATGAAATTGCAAGTCAACTTGTGAAGGTTGAAGTATATGGACCAGTGCGCCTACATCCCGAATATCTGTTTCTTCTACCTGGTGTCTCCTATGTGGTAATTATCTTTGATATTTTTTTTGTCACTATCTAGATGGAAAATTGGACATTTCATCTTTCACTGCAATGTAGTTAGATGCCGAATTCATTATCCATTTCTTGTCAGGTTGGGCACCTGCCCAATGTTCTTGTGTGGCTTATTGCTTTCTTTGTTGAATTTTCTTGCAAAATATCAGTACATGACTGGTAAGCAGTACATAAATTCATTCATAAAGTGCATATTTAAGTTTGTTGCATTTCTGCTTGTAGCATCAGTTCTATTGTTATGATGTGATGATTAACTGTGTAACAATCCTTAATTCTGTTTAGCTGACAGTGAAAGGTGGCCCCAAAATTGGAGTTATTGTTGAGTTCTCTAGCTTACATGAAGGAGTTGCAATAGTTCAAAAATCGTCGGGGATGCTTTTTGCTAATTCAATTGGAAATACGGTAAGTGGTGTATTTTGAGAGGAGTTGTTTGTTATTGATCACTCTAATATCTTTTTTGTTCAAATCATTTGTGCCATCTCTTATTTGGTTAATAATTACCTTTGCCTTTACATTGTGTATATTCATTTCTCTGGTTGTGTTTAATTTTAATCACTTAATATTACTTTGATCTTAGACTGTTCGAGCAGCTGTCTATGGAAACAAGGGTACCTTAATATGTGAAGCATATGGAGAAGTTGAAGTTGGAATTCCACATTCATTGGTCTTGAATTCGCAAAGTAACCAACTTTGTATTGGCTGCATCATGCCTGTCTTTCCATCTTTTCTTGAGGCAAGTGAAACTGAAGAAATATAATTTGTACTATTATCATTATTTTTTAGAAATCCTGATTCACTGCTATTATTTTGTTTATCAATGTCTCCTACCCACAGGGAGACTTATTCTCTTTCAATGAAGTCTGTCAAGATTATAAATGGACAGTAGGGAATGATAAGGTGAAAATGTTTCCTGAATATTTTTGGTTATTTATGCCCTTGGGTAGAAGGTTGATGCCCTCTTCCTGTATGTAGGTGCTTAACTTCCAGATGGATAGAGCTTTGCATTCTGGTCCCTGTGAGAATGATGAACATCCATGCCTTTCAGTTGCTAGTAACAGTGAATTTATCAACCTTGTGACTGGAAGGTGTTCATCCCCACTGACTGCTATGAGTTTAAAAATGTTTATTTTTCAAAAGCTCTTGTTCCCTTGAACTCCAATGCTTGATCTAGCTGTTTTAGTATTCATTGAGTAATCTGGTTGCATAAACCTGTCAAGTCTACATTGCTACACCTTTTTTCCTTTTTGGTTAATGTCTTGTATGGTACTGATTAGTGAATGTATCGCCACCTTATCTACTCCTATCAGATTATACATGTAGATCCTTCAACCATTTATTCAAAGAGGTGGGTTCTTAAATGCTATTCCTATTTGTAGGGCTATGCTTTAACGAGGAACATGATTTATGGTTAAATGCTATTCCTATTTCTTTTAAATGATGATCAAATGATTTAAGATTATGCATACCCCTTTCAATCTTTCTTTCTCTGCTTAGTTTCCTTTGTGGCATCCAAAGTTGCCAATCTTGCATGGCAATACACCATGTGATAAACAAAATGCAATTAATGGTACTTTAACCACTGCAACATGCATTTCTGAATGACACTAGGTGAGGTTGCATCCTACCAATGACTACCACCTAGAAATCATCAAATGTGTTGTTGAATTAATTGAGAATTAGCATATGATAGTGAGACGAAGAGAAGCCAAACAACAGTAAAGATCGCTCGGGAGCATTCTCTGAGTGCTAGTGATATAGAGGCTGCTCCAAGTTTAGGAATTGTAGCAGTGTCACCCTTTCACAGTTTACATGCCAATGTGATATCTCAATGCCAACATTTTAGTCAACCTTGATCTGACTGTAATTTTCACTTGAGTGAGCAAAACTTATGCGCTGAGTCGGCTAAGCTGAATAGGTGGGCTTGCATCCTTGGGATTGATTATACAGGGTCATTCACATATGCCAATTGGATGCTCATTCTTAAAACTGAGTTTTATAAATTTTCATATCTATTTGAATGTAAGAGTTATATTCCTCCGACCTTGATTTACCCTTTTGTAAAAATGTGTAAGATACTTGGTTCCCTTGTTTAGTAGTAGCAAGAGGAATAAAATCCCGGAATAATGGAGCCTACAAGTGATCTTTTAACTGAAATCCTTCAAAATGTGTGTTATGTTGGTAGATAAGTGCATTTTCCATGTTTAATCTATATTTCTTTTTATCTCATCAGTGAAGAAATCTAATCTAAATTTCATTCATATAAGATCTCATAATAAATTTCCTTTCATTTTTTGTTTGCTTTAATACTTGAAGTATTAAAAACAATTTATGATCAGCCTGATGTTGGTATGGATTTGTTTTGAATTGTTTATTCTGACCACCCATTACTGTACGCATGCTGACTCCTGTATAATGATGTATTCATAAATTTCCATGAAGTATGTTTATGACACCTTTATGTGATTTTGGGTTTTCTATGAACTAGATCTGCAGGTAAAGCTGAATTATATATCTCTGTGTCGTGTGATATTTTGTTGTCTGGTTCTCCTCGGCAAGTATTGTACAATGCTTCAAAGTTGTTGGAAGTTGTTCCAAATCCTCCTGTGGCACTTGGAATACCAATTACTTGGATCTTTCCACCATTTTATACCACTTCAGTACTTTTGCCAAGGTTTTCAGATCCATATAGGCAATTGGATTCTCATAGAAGTTTTAGTTATTCTATCCTGAGGACATGCACAAGTACTGATAATTTGAAACACGAAGGTATTACTATTGATGAAGGTAAAATTATAACAAGGGAAAGCAAGGATATTGCTTGTGTTCTAGCAAAAGATCATGCAACTAGTAGAAAAGAAATTGCATGCTGTGTAAGGGTTGCGGAGGTCAGTTTCTATTAAATAGCTTGATTTAATTGAAGATTTTTTTTTTTCCTTTTCTTTTGTTTTATCTCCCTTTGTAATTCTAAAGATATTTCTTCTGTATTCTACTGAATTTATGATCATCTCAACTATTTTATTAGACATGATCAATCATCAACTGCTGAATCAATGTGTCACACGCAATAATATCTTTTTACTCAGCATATATGGTAGAAAAGTGGTCAACAGTACTACAAGTCTACTATTTCAATGACAAATGAACAGTGACTGGAATAACTTGATTTAAAAGGATTAGCAATTATATTGTCCACCATGCCTTTTAGTATCACATAACTACAATTTGGTTCTGATAAATAAATGTTGATCATGGCTTGTACATTGCTTTCCTTGCCCTAGATTGATCTAGCATTAGAAGGATTAGCAATTATGGTGGGGGAGGCATAGGGGAGAAGGAGAAGGAGAAGAAGCCAGTAAGCCTGTAAGGGTTGAGGTGGATTGGCCATAGGTGGTGACAGAAGATGGGTTTGCATGGATCGAGAGAGAGAAACTCGTGGGGAAGAGGATCATGGGAGAAGAAAATTATGCCCTCTCATTTTGAGCAAAAGTCATTTTCCAGCAAAATAGCCACAGATTCTTTTGTTGACCAATAAAATATTTTCCTTTGACCATGGTTTTTCGTTGTGCCAAACACTAGAAAATGACATTTAGATTTTCTAGGAAAACATTTTATGTGAATCAAACACACCCTGAATGCTATAAAATCATTTTCTCCTGGTCCAAGTTATTCCAAACAAGGAATTGGAATCACTTAAAAGTGTAGTGGCTGCTGTATTGTGATGTTTGAAACTTGAAGGGCCAAAAACCAGGCTTGAATTGACTAGGTATGCAAATTGGAAATTTCAGATTCAGTTGTTGACCTAATAATGCATTTGACGTGAATTTTTTGCTGTCAATAATTGGCGATCAAATACATAATGGAAACCTGTCCAACTGGTATGAGATAAAAGCTATTCAGTAGTATACTGGCTTCTACTGCTTGGCATTGTTGAGTGAAAATATAAAATAATAGGTGAAAAAGGTAGAGTGCTGAATATTTGCGCCATATGCTCTGCCTCTGATAATGTTATTTGGACTGACTGATTGGTATAAACACAACTTTTTTCTGTCAAACCTCGAATTGGATGGATGCAAGATATATCTGTACTCCATTCACTCTTTGGAATAAGCCTATCTTGCCTAAACTTGATCTTATTCGCTTACTATATTCTGTTGCAAATCTTGCATTTATTTGGAAATGCTGTGTCTCTCTATCGTTTGTTATAACAAATTTTAAATAGCTATAGGTCAGGATATATGGACCCTAACTATGAACCTGAATGCCTTTTCTTCTTTTCTCAGGTTTCACAAGTTAGGGTAAACACAAATGAAGCTTCATCACATGTTCTTTCCCTTGCTGCTAATTCAAAACTCGAGTTATTTGTCACCTACTCAGATTATTTAGGTACATCTATCTGCAGAATAATCGAACAATTTTATTTATAATATTTATCATTCTGTACCAGGTCTTTTCACCTTATCTTCCTTCTTGTCACTTGTCAGGGTATCCTTTCACGGAGGCCCATGGTGTAGTTCCACTGGATATTGAAACTAATCGTCCTGATGTTCTCTCTATTTTTATGTCACCGAAGGCTGATGACAGCATGCTTTGCAATGGTCGTATCATTTTAGAGGTATGGCTGTCATTTTTTCCTGCATTCAATGATAACAATTGACAGTGTCCCTGTCCTTGTTTCAATGTTCTCTGAGCTACTCTTTATTTCCTTGACATACAGGCAAAGAATCCTGGCAATGCTCTTGTAAGGATATCCATCAATAATGACCCAAGGAAGGCAGATTTTGTGTTGGTATTGATTATTTTTCCTGATACTTTGATAGGACTTTGTCGCAGGCAACCAAAATTTCCACATACTTTATATAGTCTCAGCAAGATGCTCGTGTCTTATTGTTATGATTTACAATTTTAAAATGCTTTCCCTTAGTTGTCTCTTTCAAAACATTATTTATGCAACACTAAACTTATCTATTTGTACCAAATTCAATATTTCACATTTCAACCTGGTATCAGTAGTTGAAACGGATCATATGTATCACCAGGTATCTGTTGGCGTTCAACTTTATCCTAGGAGTCCAGTTCTTCAAGTTGGTCAGCGTCTCAATTTTACTGTAATTGGTGATGGTAAGCGTCCTGTCCTAAGTAAAATCTTTCCTCCATTCGGTATTTGCTTGAGATTTGAGAAACTATCAATCTGTGGAAACTTTGGCTTCTCTTTTGATTTTAAAGTTGGCTTTATTGTAAACAGGTATGTTATGATCCTGAGTACTTAAATCATTCAGACATTTATTTAATTCTAAAAATTATGGTGCTAAATTGACTTGTATTATAGCCCTGGTCCCTTGGATAATGGCACTAAACCCATGCTGCTGTTCAATTGCAAAATATAATGTCTTATAGCTGGTTGCATTGTAGATTTATTTTGATTTTAATTTCTTGATAAGAGTTTGAGAAAATCTTGATCTGTATCCAATTTATTATGGGCACGAGAAAAAAACTGAAGGGAACAAGTGGTAGAACTAATTCACACATATAACTTAGCTTTTTTGTTAGTCATGTTGAGCATGCTCTAACCTGTCACACTAATTAATTTTTTTATTAGGAAGAAATTTTATACGTACTGTTTAATTGTAACTAAAAAATGCATATGAATATAATTGAGATGAAAAGGTAATTTAATTGTATTGTTAAACAATCACAACCAATATATAGAAGCTCCTAAAGTAATACACTGTACACTAATGTCATGGGATTATTTATTATAACACGCCCTTTCAAGTTGGAACTTGATGCCAATCTTGGCTGTCACACACAAAAAAACAAAAAGTGAGTACAGCTAAAAATTTAGCAAGATATTTTACAATTTGTTCTTAAGTGACAGATGTACTAGGATTTCTGTCTTCTCTTTGAAGGGAGAGAAGATGATAAAAATGCTGGCAGAGACGATGATGAAATTTATGACTTTTATTTTTGGGAGAAAAGAAGAAATTAAAAAAATAAAAAGAAAAGATACCATCTTTTTTTCATATTGCTAAAAATTGAAAATGATTTGTATCTGACATCCAAGTTTATATATGTAGATAAAAACTTATTTGCTTTATTTAAAATAAACAAAATTGATTCAAAACCCTAAGCTATCTAACTTGGTACCTTGTAACTTAAATATGTTTGTCTTGCAAGTAACATATACTTTAGATATTAATATACTTTTTTATAAATATTTCAATGTTGATTGCAAGCTCTTGTATGCCACATATGCGATGTGTAGTGGGTCAATATTGTTTATGGAGTATTTGATTATGGTATCTTGCAGTGGGTGGGTCAATCCTACATATCATATATGCTCTAGGTTAATCTTGTTTACAAGTATTTTATTATGGTATCTTACTCGTTGCTATGCTTACGATACTTCTGAAAGGTGTTGATGTATTTGGCTCTGGCAAGTGGTTGAGTAATAATGAGAGTGTTCTATCGGTAAATAAGATAACTGGAGAAGGATTTGCTCATGGGGAAGGTGCAACTCAAGGTTCTTGAACTCCCTTCGTTGCTATTGGCTATAACAATTATTATCAGCATTTTGCTATCACCAGAACCTCATTCTTTCTTTTCTTTTTTGTTAGTTATTTTTCTTGGTTCAAAATTAAAGTTGCAAACACCTGTAACCGTGATGAAAGTTGATCAAATATCAGTTGATGGTCCAGCAGATGCCTTGACTAACGTGCCATTTCCATCTAAAGGTTACATGTTCTTTGTGAAATATAGGTTTGTTCTCTGAGATACTCTTTATCTATGTGGATCTTTATCTATATGAACATTCCTAAGATTTGTTGTATAATTTGTTGCGTATGCATACATTTACATGTTTTTACTTAAGCAAATATCCTATTAGATGGGAAAGAATAATAACATATCCATATGTTAGACATCTATGCTAAATCATTCAACACCTCAACAAGGTATCAAGCCCTTGTGTCCATGAATGTGATCTTGGTTGGTTCTGGGACAAATTTAATTTTTAACCACTGGCTTTGGTTTAGGTAAGGATAGATGTTTGTGTAGAGAACTTTTTGCCATTATTTAATCTTATTGATAGAATATATGTTGCTTGGATTAAAATTTGTCTGTGCCAATTAGCACAACTGTCCCACCCACCACCTCAATAGCATAATTAAGCTTATTGATTAATATTTTCTATTTTCTATTTTCTGATTTTTTGAATTTACTTTTACCAATTTCGATCCCATTGATTTGATAAGGCTGATACTTAAGTTTCTGAATTTATGATACCGATATCAATACTAGCACCCATGATGTTAACTAGAGTTTGCTTTGGTGGCCCTTTGCCTTATACACTTGTAATATAACTCGTCTAATTATAGAATACATTTTAAATATTTTTCATCTTTTTACGATTTCATACTATCTCATTTTATTATCAATAGAGCTAACACCTCTAGTTGCTCGAGTAACTCATTGAGTATGCAATACTGTCCTATATATGCTCCCAGAACAACTTATAATAATATAGTTAGCTATGCATAACGTTTATACTACTAGTAGCATTGATATAATAGACTAGGGTTAAGTTATTTGGGAAAGATCAAATGAGCAACCCTTTTTTCAAAATGTCAAAGGAACACTTTTTTTTTCTCTAAAACATTAATAGGGCATACCACCCCACCCAAAATGTTCTGCTATAAAACCCTCGAACAAATTGCTAAACACTCGTCCGCTTGCCTAAATTGGACACTTGAGCCCATAATGACTGGTATATTGCTGAATCCTAGGGTCAATTTGGACAAAGTAATACAGTCATACAGCGATAGTAATATATTGCTGTTCACAAGTTTGATTCAAACACATTAAAGTTGTTTACTATCGCCTTACGCCTTAAATAACTATGGTCATTGGTGTTTGAATCAAACTTATGAACAATGTGTTTCTGCCTTGTATTTCCATCTCTGTATACAGTAAGTAATCATTATTTAGTAAATTGAATCATCTAATAGTTACGTAGGAATTGCTCAATTTCAGCTGGAGCAGCATAATGCAACTTAAACTGATATTAGTAGCAAAAAGAATCTCCAGTGTTCCATTCAAGAAACATCATTTTGGTTGATTTTGTGTAGTTTCTTGTAACAACTACTGATTCTTTGCCAGCCATGGCATATTAGCTAATGTTGATTGGAATTGGTTCGTTCAGAGAACTCTTTTTGGTGGAATTGGTTGTTTTTCTGGTTTCTTCTGATAACTATGTCACTTTTGACATACCAACATAAGGATTCTATAATTTTCTGATATGGGATGGTACTAATCCACCAATGCTTGTGTAAAATAAATTTCTCCAATCTTAATGTTCCCAAGTTCCTACTTTTCTCTGGTATCCATTCATAGATCCTTCAACTCCATGATGTTCTATGCAATTTAATGAATATGATATTCCTTGTATATTAGTGGAAGTGAAATCCTGGATCCCAAGCTGGAATCTACTGGAAATCATGAAGTCCCATTTGATTGTTGGGTTGATCCACCAATAGTTGGGTAGGTTTCTTTCAGGATGCATCGAACGGAATTTTGTATGTCATTTGAACTTCTTTCACGTCAAAAATGTGCACTTCACTATAGGTATGCAAGGGCATGGGTCAACGATGTCACAGGCTTCTCCTACTGTCTCTTCTTTCCTTACTCACCAAAACATTTGCTCAGTATCATGTCCAAGTCAAATACAAGACTGCAAGAGAATGATAATAGTCATGGATTGGTACATTTCTCGATTATTGCATCATTGAAAGAGACTCCAACTATTACTGGGTCTGCACATGCAGCATATGCTGGCGGATTTGCTTTAGGCACTGAAAAGGTGGCGTTTTTAATTCTTATTGCCTATACATAGATTTTGCAAATTCTCTCTTTTTTTTTGGGCACGATATATACCAAATTGAAGTCCTTACCTTATCGTGCAGCTAAACTTCACATCAATTGCCACTAGGAGTCTTGTGACAATCATGGGGAATACAGGTATAGGAATGACTTTTTCACGATTTTATCATATTTTTTATACGTCTCATTTTTCTCTGATTTAACATGTGGCAATCTACCAACAAATACCTACTCAGCTATTTCTATGCTTTAACATAACTTGATGGTTAATTGTCCTAGATGTCGAGATAAGTTGGAATGCGAAAGATCTTTTGTCTATCACTTCTCTTAGCACTACAAGTTTTGGTGTGGTTGGACTCGCAGAATACGAGGTGGGTGACTTAGCAGCTTATATTTCTGCTTATTGATCGATTATTTATGCATCATTCACTGCAGGTCAAAGTCCTTCAAAACAAACCATTTGAAGACACAATAATTGTTCATCTCCCTTCCACTGGTATGCCCTGTTTTTAGCTGGTAGAATTCAGGCTTAATATAATTTAATGAAATATGTTGAAATATAATCCTACTTTTCTTCATTTTTTTTTTAAACTTTCCTGCATCAAATATCTGTCTCCCATTAGTGACGTTCTTTGCATTGTCTATGACCAATATGGTAGTAACTAAAATCTGGTACTTGTTGCGTACAGGTCAGCAAGAGGAGATTAGTGTCTCTTATAAGAACGGAGAGAGAGCAGCTGCCTCTGGTGCCAACATTTTGATCTGGCCTGCAGTGATAGTCTGTGCTATTGTGTTTATAGTCACAGTTATTATCTTCTTAATGTGTCTCCAGAAACCAGACCAGCCTCGACCTGGACCTAGACAATCAGGACCAATATCTCCCCTTCCCGCCCCAACAAATTCCACACCCACTAGAAATGTTCAATTTTCTCCTCACACGCCACCACCATTCACCGATTATGTGAGGAGAACGATTGATGAAACTCCATATTATAAGCGAGACAGGAGGAGGTTTGACCCACAATATACATACTGAATGCTTCCATCTTTTATGTAACATTGATCTAGGATGCCATTCGAGGTGTAACAATTTTGTGTTATTTTCTGTCAATATAGACCAAGTTGAGAATTTTGACACAATTGTAGAGTAATTGGCTGTACTAATAGGCATCATATTGATTTCTTTAATACAAGCGAGTGCTCTTTATATTTTATTCCTTCCAAACAAAAAATTTATTACAAAATAGTACTACAATCTGCATATAAATTATTCTGAAATCATTCAAAATAGAGAATTGGAATTTCCAATTTCTGTGGGTGTGTTTATTTATCTTGTTGAATATTTGTGTCACAACTTAATTGCATCATAACATGTGTTCTAATTTAACTGTTTTCCCCTGAAACTTTTGCTAACAACCTGACCTGGAACATCTTGTGGCTTCATAGTTATTGATAATTCTGGAACTAGATGCATCATAAACTTACAAACCTTCTGTTTGATTAGTATTAAAGATTAGCCTCAACAATTCCACATCATATTCGATATTATCTGAATATGCAGCTCAATGCAAAACTAATTTGGAAAGCTAGAACAAATGTACAGAATATGCAGCTCAATGCAAAACTAATTTGGAAAGCTAGAACAAATGTACAGAAACGTGGACACTCATATACAACTTTATTAGATCAAACATCACTTACTATATAGTTAGCACGGCGATAGCTGATAATACATTTCACGAAATTAAAGGACACAAGTCATCAGTTTTGCAGTATGCGTGGCTGGCAGAAAAAAGGCCTCCCGATCAAACTCCGCCGGACGTGATCATGTTCATAGGCCTCACCGGGCTGAGCAGGAAGTATCCCGCGGCGGCGTGGCCGATGGCGAAGTTGCACCGGGGCGAAAACAACTGCACCGCCTCTTGCTCCACCTCCCACAGCACCCTGCGGAAGAGCGCGACGTCGCAGGGGAGCTCGAGTGGGCCAGCAGTGGCGTACCCGAACTCCATCTCCGCCTCCTCCAGCAGCACCTTGAACAGCGGGTGGTTCAGCCACTCGGTCCGCACCATGAACCGCTCCCTCGCCGGCCCCACGTACACCGACAAGCACCCCTCCGGCGGCATCCCCACCGCCTGCCTCCTGCTCTTGATCCTGCACCGCTCCAGTGTCTTCTTTATCAGGCCCTTCGACTTAACCTTCTCTTTCCCGTTATTAATCTCCATCTTCCCCATTTACAACAACAACAACAACAGCAAAATGCAGCAGATGATATTCTTCTTACTGAACCTTAACCTCTGTCGTAGACGTGGTAATACATGACCCTGGCTCTCGGAAACTTTGAGTTACTCATGATTCCCAACAGGTTTACTCATTCGTACAGAGAGGGTGGAGAAGAGTACTGCAACGGTTCAAGAGCCTTCGACACGCATATAAACTGAGGGAGGAGGAAGAAAGCTGCCCCACTAGCTGCTAAAAGCAGTGATTCATATCTTATTCAAACTCATTGTCAACGGCCATCATCCAATGACATTTCCGATCTATTCATTTGCATGTATGAGTTGTGTGCTGCATGCTTGCTTGTGTGGTCATCGACTCTTTATCTTCCCTTATTTTATCCCAAGTTGTCATTGTTTAGTCTATTTTATATGCCTTTGGTTGGCAACTCTTCATTGCGTAAAAATTTCAGTAATTGATCCCGGGGTTACGATGTGATGGTAAGATATGGAATGAGAGGGCTTAAATTTCACCAAAATATATTACAAGAGTTTGAAAAATGCTCGGCCGTCCATCAGAATACATTTGTGTTTCTCCATTTGTCATGATGGTAGGTGAAACATTTCCATAGAGCCAAGTAGGACACTTCTAGAATTAATCAGATCATATATACGAGCTGGATGATACCTGAATTACTAATAAAAAAATCTGTAATTTTTTGAGAGCTTTTGTTTGCTTATCTTATTAAACGCTATACAAGTGTTCTTTGTCCAAGTCGACATTACTTTTCATTAAGGTATACATAGGAAAGAGTTTCTCACGAAGTCCAATTAATTAGTGGTAAATTTCCTACTAACAACAAAATTTATGGACTGATTAGGCTGGTTAAATAATTACTCTCTCTCTCTCTCTATATTTTTTTATATCCATGATTTTATTCAAAATATAACTTATGTTTTAAAAGATTCATTCCTATTAGGATTCAAACTCTAGCGGTTGAATATGACTTTGCATGCTTATTTAGTACAAAAATAAATGTAATAAATACCTCTTTAATGTCTTAGCATTTTAATTAAACATTATTTATTAGTTAAAAGGAAAGCGTAGATAAACTATTAGCAATTAGGATTATCCAGTTAATAGTTATATGGAACCAATTAATATAATTAATACGTACACTTTCTTGTGGAGTTTCTTAAAAATCTAAGAAATGTAACAAAAAAAAGTAATGCCTATTTACTTTAACAAAAACCTTAAAATCTTATATTAATAGTTACTTAATTGGCTATATGAATTATTTATGATATATATTGAAAGTTAGATTAATGGGTTCTAGAGAATCTGCATTTTGTTCTTTAATTTCAATATCATTATATTTTTAGAAAAAAATATATTGTAATTTAGATTATTTTTGAGAATATATGATTTTTAGATTGATTTTAATTTATTAGTCAATATGATATATATACATAATTTATTATAAATTAATCATCCAACGGATCCTAAGAGTTCGTATATTCTATTAATTATAAAGATTTAATTGCTCATAAAATCATATTTGATCCGAAGAGTAATCAAATAGCGCAACGTGAATAAGAGAGAATAGTAGTCTTACGAGGTGCCGGTTCAAGCCAATGGAAAATCGACTCAATCCCATTTACGTGGCGCCTCGTCTCCTCGGTGCCCTAGACTCCTTGGAGCCCTGTCTACTTGGTGCCCTCGACTCCTTGGCACCCAGACTACATAGTGCCCTAGTCTCCTTGGCACCCCGACCTCGTGGATAGAATAACGCTTGCACGGATCTAGGAATTTAGGACTATTTTAAGAAGAGGATAACACTCACATAGATCTAGGAATTTCAGATTATTTCAGGAAGAGGATAATGCTAGCATGGATCTACACCCTATAAAAGGTAGCCTCCTTAGACGATCACAAGTATGCGAACACACGCATCCAAAATCCTACACATCTCCTTTTTGTTCTTCTTTCTCCACCTCAGGCGAAAACTGACTTTAGCATCAGAGTGACTGTGTCAGGGAACCCCTTGATCGTCATTCTAATTCTCTTTCTTTCATCTTCTCTTGACCAAGCTCTAGCGGATCTCTTCGGCAATCCTCATTGTCACTAGGCGATTGACGATCAAGTCGATATCCACGCCAACTCACCGATGGTTTGTCCGTCGGCGTTTTCGGCAAGATCAAATTGACGTTGTCTTTGAGAACACTGAGTTAAAACCTCAACTGGATGCTAGGATGGATGGCACTACAAGGCCTAGCATAATTGCTATGGCAAAGGAGGATTTCAACAAATTGGTAGCGGTTAAGTGCAAGAAATATTGCATGGGCAGTCCTAATTGCCCCTCGAACAGGGAACCAATTCACTAACCAAGCCACCACCTTGATGGGTGGAAGCGATGTTGACACCTCATCAGAAGACGCCTTGGCCCACAGGAATGCCACTGCTTTTCCTACATCGATGAACACGTCTTTCGCAAGGGAACCGTCTGAGGAATCTTTGAGAGAAACTCCCCATTGGGACCTTTGAAGGGAAAGTCCCCCGTGTCCAACAGGGAAAATTCCCTCCGAGGTCCTCCATTCTTAAGGAGCATGCTCAAAGACAAGTTACCAAGACACTTTTGAGAGTTGCAAATTAGAAAATATAGCGGTACTACCGACCCTAAAGATTATATATGCAAATTTGAAAACGCTTCCCTGTTACATCAATTTACAAATTATATCAAGCGTCGAGTCTTCTTACCGACACTTTCGGGCTCGGTGCAAAGGTGGTTCAGCCATCTTCCCGCTTCCTCTATTTCAACTTTTGAGAAATTTAAGATGATATTTATGCGACATTTCACCATCAGTTGGTGATTAAAAAATTTCACACGATTTATTTGCTCTCAAACAAAAACCCAAAGAAACCTTGAAGGAGTATCTACAATGATTCAATCGGGTAGTCATGAATGTTCTTCTGGTTTCCATTGAGGCGGTGCAAGTCAGTGCTTTTTTATAGGGTTTGATCGATGGAGATTTTTTTAGATACCTGAAGAAGCCTCCAGCAGATTTCGGCTGGTTGCAAGCCCAATCTGTGAAAAGAAAAGAAGCGCCGACTTTAGTTCACGTCTCTACTCACTTAGATTGCAGAGCCCCTTCCTCGCTCTTGTGAAATCGAGACTTTACAAATCAAAGAGAGGAAAAGGTGGTGCAGGGGGTGGTAGTTGTTGGGGATCATTATGGCTGGCTACTTCCTACGATGTTAGTGTGCAACGGAAAATAAAATAAAATAAAGTAGAAAACTATAATACAAGAAATGCAAACCACAATGACACATTCATGTAACGTGGTTTGGAGATAATTTGCTCCTGCTCCACGGTGTGTTCGTAAGGTGGACGACTCTTTGATCCTTCGGTGGATAAATGCACCGAGCCCGTCGACTTACTTTCTATGCCGTTCTTCTCTTCCGCCGCGTCTTCCGGTCGATTTCTTGTGTTTCTAAGCTTCTGCATACTTAGACTCAAGGATTAGACAACATAGGATCTAACATAACTTGGTTGGTCACATCAAAACTAACATGGGGACCACATATTAGTCAAATGGCCTCGTGGAAATACGACCGTTACACCCCAACGACTCATTACTAGTTGACTGATGTCAGGACCAGTCGACTGTTCTACATATATCAGTCGACTGCCCTCTATGGACTGAGCGAATAGAAACATTCTGTTTGCTCTCAGTCGATTGCATAGTTAACTAACCACCAGTCGACTGAAACAACTATCAGTTGACTGTTCAACCCTACACTAGGATTTTACCCCCGAGTACAGTCTATCAACACTCGTCCTCGCCCGACAAATCTTGACCTAGCTTTCAAGTCATCTTCGGCCTTGCGTCACTCGGATGTCTCTCTATCCTTCGTACCTTGCCTTCTAGATGCTTCCATCGGCTTCGGTCCTTATTATCGGATCTTCCTTTGCCAAGTTCAATTTGGGCTTACACCTCAAAGGCTCCCCCTTGGATTTACATTGCCAAGACTCCACTTGGACTTTCCTCCTTTGTTAAGATCACACTTGGATTTTCCTTCTAGTACTTATATCTTGTACACTCACAAGCATATATCAAATACAACAACAAATCTAACTTAAACATTTGCTCAAACATCAAATCTCAGGGTACATAGATTGCTCCAACAAAGTTTTCCAAGGTTAAGAATGTAAGGTTTGTAGGCCAATCATCCATGAAGGAGTGATGTAGCCTTGTCTTAGTGAATGAGTCACTAATGGATGTGGCTAAGGCTAAGAGTTCTAGAGGGAGCTCAAAGATCCTTTGTGACATATGATAGATGAGTCATGTAATGTGCCAAGGGTTAGAGATGAACTTGAGTCTCTAATCTAGTTGGTTAACACATTTGGGATGTGTGTCATGCATGAAAATATGACATTGGGGTCATAATGCATGATAATTGATTTTCCAAGTATAAATGTCATATAAACCAATGCTAGAGATGCATTGTGGCTTAGTATGAGTAAATACATCAAGAGAAAATCAAAATTAGGACTTTAGGTCAAGATCCAATTGAATCATTTAGCTAGTTTTGAATTTTATGTAAATTTTGGGATCTGAGATATATACATTCCTAAATGCATTTTTTTTTCTAAGTAGACACTGATAATATAGAGCTCTCTAAAAAATTTGGAGATTTTTAGAAGTTTGTAGATTTTTTAATGCTTTTTTGAAGTTTGGTTAGAAATGTAATTTGAGGCTGAAAAGCGTATCAGTCGACTGATGCAGTTAGTAGTCGACTGGTAATACTGTTCATCAAGAACAGAATGGTTCTGTATACTAGATTTGATAAGGGCAGTTGACTAAGACTGATGACAGTCAAACTGTCCAGAGCGCTTTATTCCGGATGTTTGAAATCACCCAAGTGATCGGAGCCAAACGGAAGCGAACATTTCAACTCTGAAGTTAACTTAATGGAGTTGGAAGATGCCCTCAATTGACTAAAGGTTCCCTATGGAAGGCACCCTCAGCGGAGTGAAGGCTTCCTCTGCGCTGCGATAGAAGGCACCTCCCGATTCACTTAAGGCTCCTGCTGAAGGCCCCCTCAAGGCCACAGTTAGTGGCCGTTGGAGATTAGATAGAGTTTTATCCAATGGATAAAACTCTATCTGGCTAAAGGCACCCTGGGCATCCCTAAAGGTGCCCTCAGCCCATGAGATAGAGTTTCCAGGAGCTATAAAAATCCCCATGGAGCTAGGAAATGGAAAATAACTTGTACACAACTTCTATACAGTTTTCCTAATATGTTTTTGAGCGTTTAGAGTCTGTAAGAGGCTTCTCCGCTCAAAGAAGGAGATTGTTCTAGTGAGATTTTCAAATGCTATGGATTAACAACCACCTAGATTGTAATCAAGTAAATCTTGAGCCTCTTCCTTTTTATTTATGCTTTTTATAGTTGTTGTGCTAGACTAACGTTGAGTCTCTGCTTAAGATAGCTCGAGAATTTTCAATTCTAATTTGCAGGTTATCGACCTCCGTCCACCGACCCCGAAACGATCCTAACAGATAGAACATCATACATGGATTGAAAGGAAGAACAATTCAATGGAATTACTACTCCAAACTCATTTAACCATTCAACGCAGAAATAACTATTCCTTGAAAGTCATCTGGAATAGCTATTCCTGCAAATAAAAAATGTAGTTAGTCTTTTAGTGTTGGCATCCAAACAAGAAAATACCCTCCCAATATCTATTTGTCCACTCCTCTCCTCCTCTCTCTTTTCCCTTACTAGAGAACTCTCAAACACATGGAGTTTGCTTTGGCAGAATTCAAGGAAACATGTTTCATCCAATTGTCAATACAATGGAGATTATAGTGCATGCCAATCATAACAGTTATACGTTCATGTTGAGCTTGTGGCAACAAGAGGCAGGAAAGAATTTTCACTCATGTGGGTAGTTAACAGAAATAATAACATGAAATAAAAAGAAATACAAAAGATGGTCATCGAAGTAATTGAAACAGATTATTGGATATATGAAAGGTGATATAAAATTATACTTTCCATCAAATCATCATAATATTTCAATCTTTATGCTAATTAACTTTACACTATACCTCCAATCTTTATATGCACCTCTACTTGTAATATATCAAACAATTGAGGATTTCTTTTTGCTTTATAATTTCTAAAATTGTATAGTACACATTTCCGTACGGTATCTATCAAGAATCCATATCCAACTCGCCTATGCATGGCATGTAAAATCTTTGAAGATAAATTGCGTTCATACTTAAAACAGTATCCATCACATATACTTTTGTGGATAATAGATTCATTTGATCTATTACCTGGTGATTGATTTTTTCAATTGGTTTTTTCAAATTTGATTAAATGTCTTAAGAAGAGACTAGGGATTCTAACTTTAACCCTATAAATATCAGGTTGTATGGACTAATTATGTTAGTAAAAATAGAATTTATTGTAATAAAAATACTTGCCCTATAAATGAACCAAATCCGTACTGATGAGAGACTTTTTAGTTATCATGGCCTTAAAGACATGAGTAGGCCAGATTCAGTCATGGTGTGTACAATGCAGACTGAGAAACAAAACAAGGAGCAGTCATAAATATCCCTTGACATGAAAAAAATCCATACTAATAATTTGGTGTGACTAATAAGACTAATCTTTGCAGTTTGTACAATCATCCAAGCTGTGTTAGTTCCAAGTATCTGGGGTTGGCTAAGTTATGAGATCAATCTAAGATAAGTAGATTAAATCATTACTAGAAGTGCATCAGATAGTACTAAAAGAACAAATGTTGGTTATTGTTATCTTTTTAATTTTTTTTTATCCTAATTCAAGTTCAGCAAATACAGACAAAATTAGATGCCTAATTGGGAAAACAATCAAATTGTATTCTGGAAAAATTTAGTCAAATTACCATATAGCAGGTAAAAAAGAAACCATATAAAACTGAATAATAGATTCCTGAGGTAGATGTTTTTACCATATATTTTTTACATGGTTCAAGTCAACAATACTTATTTTATGAAAGAAATTGAATTTGATTAATAAAATTAAACTTACAGATAGCTTATGAAAGAAATTGAATTTGATTAATAAAATTAAACTTACAGACAGCCCTCCGTTGGTTTGAGCATTTGCTGCAGACTGTTGTGCCTCCTCAGCTCGACGTTTCTTTTCAGCAGCTAATGAAAAGGAATGAATACATCATGTTCATGATGCAGAAATAATAATGCCAGCAGAAAGACTATATTTCCAAAGGACCTTGAAAAGGTAATAACCCTTAAAATATCCTGTAAAGACAAATCACCAGATGGCGATCTTCAATTTATCAGATAGGTAGCCTGCTAGCAAGTCTCAACTATTTGGGATCAGTTACTGCCATTAGGCAACCTGACGCCCATAATAGGGCAACAGATGGGAAGAAAAGTTTTGCGCTACCATATTTTAGGGATGAAAGTATAACTACAAAATGTTCATTACTTAATGTCAAATGAGACCTAGTGACTGTGCAACCGAGAATTCCGGCATATGTAAAACAGAAGCTGTCTTGTGATCAAAAGTTAACTTTGTGAAATTTATCTCCAGAGAGGCTAATGCTTTTCCTGGTGAATCAATGTAGCTTTGGTGAGGATAGGCTAATCTAGTAATCTTTACTTGACAAGGCCAGTCCAATAGGGATGAGATACATGCCCATTCAACAGGCCAACCAAGTGCATCACCCTCCAAGGCCTATTCAGAGATTTCATTCTGTTTTATCCTTTTAGTCTGCTTTGGATCTTAACTGAGGGAATCCGACATGACAAGAGAACATGTTTGATCATCAAACCAGGGATCAATCATAACCAAAGGCTAACCATCACTTCAGATAAGACATTCAGTTAAGTCACTATCCTATAACCTCTTCCAGAAGGATTTGTACCAAAAACCTCCAAGTTGTTCCTACAAGATCTGATCAATTCAATCATAGGAACTACTTCAGCTAGAACCGCCATATTGGACTTTTACTATAGATTGTTCAAGATATCAATCAAGATTGAAACAATCACTACTGAGATAATATATAGGGGTGTAAATGAGTCAAGCCGCTCATGAGCTATTCGGGTCTCGGTTTGAAAAAAAATTCGTTCGAGTTCGTTCAATTATGTTAACGAGCCGAGCTTGAGCCTAATTTCGAGATCAAAAATATTATCGAGCC
>JBBPFQ010853754.1:0-23388 GCA_037974815.1 Kaempferia elegans
CACATGAGGTCTAGAGGTCGAAACTCGGCGTGCCCGAGCATATACCTCTCCCATGTCTTAACCATTTGCACTTATGGCTAGTAGTCACCCGTGATTTACCTCCTCCGTGTTGGCCTGAGGATGGGTTGGCGGGGGGGCGCTGGGGGCGAGCGATTTCGCCTTTTGCCACATGATTATCACTCGTTCATGTAGACGATCATTCCGCGTTAGTAGGAACTCTGATGATAAGTAATAGATACAACATTAGCGATAGACTCAAGATTTACTGTTGTATCAATTTCGGTTTTCAATATTGCTTGTAATTTATGCATCATTGAGGATTATTTTCGATGTGTCACTATTGCTTTCAAGATATTTGTACAGGCATTTACTTGGAACACTTAATGTACTTGCAGTTGAATTGACAATCCTTTGGATCAGACAACCACAAATGCCCGTTTAGTTGGATGGAAGAGCAGAATTTAGATATGAATGTCGCTCACGCTTGAAGATATAAATGGTCACCATCTCGCACCACACGAATATCATCGATTTCTGCATTCTCTCCATTCACCACTTTTGTAGGACGATGCCCTACAAACTTCTCCCCTGCATTTAAGATTGCTATATCAGTCTTTTTTGATTCGATTGGATGTTGAAAGTGAAAGGAAGGAAGGAAGGAATGTTTACCACCAATTCTGAGGAGTTCCTCCAAAGTCGTTGGCAACTGAATCATCTTTGCCATCAGATGCCTTTCTAGATTTGCCTTCTGAAAGCCCATGTGGATTGTCACCCTTTTGCAAACAAGTTCTTCTTCGTGGCCACTATCGAACCATTGCTTAATGATTTCCCGATCATTCAGTTGTATTTTTGGGTGTAGTTTTTCTTGTAGCCTTAACTTCTGTAACATGCAAACGTAATGAAAGACGATCTACCGTTTGTTTTGAGAATTGCAATAAGAATATAAATATATAAATATTCACCTGAAAGAGATTGCTGATGATGATGTTTGCGTCTGGTTTGCTTTCTCGCATGGCGCTCAAAAGTTTGGCCTTGTTCAGTTTGAGAATTTGTGTGAGTTGAGTGGTTCTCACGGTGAACGGCTGAGGCATGTGGCATAGAACTCCTGTCTCTCCGAACATTTCCTCAGTAGCTACCTTCGCAAGGACCTGACAGGATCGTAAGATCGATCAATACCCTTCTCCATTATTAATAACGCTTACTATAAAACACATAGTGTCGTCGTATTAACAACCCTTTACGACTGTCTCACGCCATTGAAAGGACTGACTTAGTCCTTTAGATCAAATTTTACTGGGAGCGGGATTAACTCTAATATAATTCATAATGTGAGGACCATAGCTTATAGGATTGTAATCCTAAGCAAGATCTCATGGGGTACTTAGTTAGTTAGAGGATGATAATTTTATTATAATAGAGCAAGGGGTCATTTTCCGACAGTTACATGTCCTTGGAGAAAAAAACTTCTCCCACCCTCTAACAACTGGCGGTCGGCTATAAGTTAATTCAGTGATTTATCTTCTTTCATATAATCTGGGGACGAGTTGTGAGCGGGAGATGGGGTGAACTTAACCATCTTTTTGTTACAGTGATTCTATGCAAGATCAATTTGAGATTAGGATTAGATTAGTTATGATCAGATCGGTATGGTATGGGGCCTTTTGGCGCAAAAAAAAAAATCACAAGAAGACGCAATTTAAAGGATAACTCGACAACTTCAATAAAAGTAATACGTAGAATCATTGTAACGTAGAATTGTATTGGTCCGACTCCAATTATACCGATTAATCTCATCGATTTTGCTTTGATCCATAGCAAAAAATGATTTCAGATTATTTAGGAGTGATTTGGTACATAGGAAAGACGGACTTAGCCCTTTGGATCAAACTTTACTGTGGAGCTGAATCATCTCTAATATAATTCACAATCCGAGGATCATATCTTGTAGGATTGTAACCTAAACAAGATCTCACGGGATGCCTAGTTGGTTAAAGGATAACAGTTTTATTCAATGGAGCAAGGGGTTAATTTCCGACGAGCATATGCCATAGGAGAAAAAAACTTCTCTCACCCTCTAGAAATTTGACGGTCGGCTATAAACTAATCCAGTGATTTACCTCCCTTTATATAATATGGAGACGGGTTGTGAGTACAAGCTGGGTTGAACGTAATCATTTTTTTGTTACAGTAATTCTGTGCAAGATCGATTTGAGATCAGGATTAAATCTGTTAGGATCAGATCGATAAGGTATGTGGCCTTTTGGGAGGGTGTGACCCAATTTAAAGGCTAATCCGACAACTTCAATAAAAATAATATGTAAAATCATTATAACGTAGAATTGTACCGATCCTACTCTAATTCTACCGATCCCGTTCCGATCCCATCTTAAAAAAATGATTCCAGATGATTCAGCAGCAATTTGGTACTTCCAAACAGTACAATCCTACTGCCCGGATGTCGATTATGCAAACTATGGCGAGGACTATACTAACTCACTTTTTCGTTCCCATCCACGCACGTTCGCAGTTCCTGCAGCCAAAATTCAACAAAAGGTTAGCTCCAACTGTATGTCGTATGACAACAAACTCAAACCTGCAGTTAACAAAAAAAAACAGAAAAAAATTATATATATATATATATTAACCAGTTCGCCAGATACGACTATATAAAGATCAGTCGAGGCTTCGTTCTCCAGAATCACATCTTCCTTTGGGGGCACGTACTCAGCTTGCATTTCCGTGACCTATTTATTCGCAGGCCAGAAATCATCAACATATAGATATATAGATATATATATGGAAGTCGTTTAGGTTTGCTTCAGGCCTCGAGGATTAATTACCAGCTGAAAGATGAGATTGAAGGAGACTCCTTGGAAAAGGTATGTTCTTTGAACGAGGGGCAAGAACAGGTACTCAGCTATGCTCGATCGTATGGCTTTTGGGAGGCAATTGAGTGCTCCTTGTTGTTTCAGCTCCTCGGTTTTGAATCTGAGGCATATGTGAGATAGCATTTGCTGCTTTATGTGCTCGGGCAACTTGTTTCTCGTCGCGAATTCGGAAGCATCTTGGATTGTGTTTCTCTGTGAAATCAATTACCAAACTAAGCAATTAGCAGCAGTTGAATTCTGATATGGATGCTAAGAACAGAGCAGAGCAGAGCAGAGCTCTTACGAAGTTCTTGGTGCGACTGGTCCAATTGACTACGAGATTGGTCATGTTTCCGATGAGGTAAGCCGTCAGTCCGAGGTTGAAGAACATGTAGCAAATAGCAAAGAGCATCTCTCTCGGATTTTGAGCATGGAAGTCGCCGTAGCCAGTGGTCGAGAGTGTTGTGATGGAGAAATAGATCGACGTCACGTATCTGAACCACACGGTATCTTGCTTGAAGCTTGGAATGGCTGCGCCGATCCACGTCTCCGTTGCCTGAGGGTACCGATCGGCGATCATGTAGCTGAAGCATCCTGAAAAGTGCACTGCAAAGATAGTCACCTGGATCAAGCTAGCAGATGGTCAGTATTGACTGTTTTTCTAACTATATATATGTTGAAGAACATGCATGAAATCGAAGATTACAGAGAATAGCTTTGTGCATCGAGTCCAGAAGTAATTGAATCGAAGATCCTTCTCCAGCCTGAGGATTAATTAATTAAGCAAATGAATACGATCCCACTGTAAACTGTCGGTCGGAGAAGAATTGACATATACAGTAGAGAGACCTCGCAAACAGAGAGCTGACGCGGTGCAGTCGCCACAGTCTGAGCATGCTCAGAAGCTTGAAGCTGAGACTGTTGCCGTTCCTATTGAAGGAGAAGCTGATCGTTTGAAAAGGAAACGTCGAGCACACGTCGAAGACGAACCACGTCGACAAATACCTGCAAAATCCAAGTTATCGAAGCAATTCGCATGCATGATCGGAGCTAGCTAGTAGCTAAGCTAATTGATTGTTTATACCTGGATGCTATTCTCTTCGGGTCGTCGACAAGAAGGTAGGATTTGCGATCGACAAAGGCGACGAAGAAGGTGAGCATGATGTCGATGGCGAAAAAGCTGTCCACGATGCTGTCCACGACGAAGATTGTTCTCGGCAAGTACCGCAGGAATGCGAACTCAAAGGGGCAGATCCAGGCCGAGTAGAGAACCAGGAATATCAAGAACAACTCCCACATCCTGTAAATTAAATGAATTTAACTAGTTAAATCAGAACAAGGAATGATTAAGGATAGCTGCGAGTACTGAAAATTAAGGGTACGTACCTATATCGCGGATCGTATGGCGAAATCATGCGCTTCCTCAGCTTGATCGAGTCGCTTATCGACGCTCCGAGCGACGGCAGAAGGTCATCGTATAGGATGCACTTTTGGTTTCCACTCTGCAATGTGAAGCCGTCGGCGCACAGGCGGCGTAAGCAGCTCGTGGAAGACAATGGCATGGTTGCTTAATTAGCAATGGCACGCAGGCAACGCAAAGAGCTAGTAGAGGCTTTTAATTTATATATAAAAAAAAATTGAAGATAAATTGAAGACGACAGCAGTACTCTTTGAGTTTGATCCTCTATTAGCATGTGAAATTACTGTTCACCACTTTAAGATCGATCGATCGATGTTGCATCATGATCTTGTGTAATTAAAACTAGAGCATTAATTACCATATCTCAAGTTTGTAACATGATGCAAATTTAGTAACTTGTGTAGGTAGGTACGTACAATTGCTGCATGATGATCACTGTAGTCTTGCAAGTTGTTGTACTGTGAGGGGCATTGTAGCTCAATAAAAACCATGTGAGGTGGTCTTTAGGAAGTCGATCACGGATGGTTTAGTGCCGTATAATAATTTGGGTGGCAAAGCTCATGGTGGGTTCCATAACTTTTGATTGATTGAGGAAAGGTCCCAGAAAATTATAGAGGAGTACGTTACCTATATAACATGGCCTGGAGTACTGTATTTGTCTGTTTGATTCTTCAACTAATTCTGACCTCCATCACTATAGCTAGTATAATTATATTGTGGTCCTCTCGATCCAACTGACTAGCTTTAATTTGCTCTTCTGCAATTTCAACATCTCTACAACGTGATTCTTTTCCCTCGCTTTCAGTTTGCTAGCTAGCTAGCTACCATGTTCTCTCTCTACCTTTGATGCCAAGGAATTAAGGTGCTTGATTAATTGCTTTATGGTCTAACATCGTATGTTTGTGCAGTAGCTTGCGAGTGAATATGCCAACGTGAGAAGATTTAGCACACAAGAAATCATGTTCTGGTGCCAGTAGCTTGCATGCACAATTAACTTGGTCTAAAGATTATGTTTCTAGTGGAATCAGATGCAGTCGCTTGGCGTTCATGGAGAGAATTAATTGCTTCGTGCCAGTTTAGCTATCGGATTAGATAAGATAGATAGATAGATAGATAAATAGATAGATAGATAGATATACAGTAGTTCCGTGTGGATGTTTTCGATGAAACAGAATCATTATATTATTGCTTGTAAACGATTCTCATTTGCAGCAGCAGCAAGCACAGTGTTGTTGGGCTCATATTCAGTACTCGTGCATTGCACAGTGTAATTCCGTTTTCGAGCAGACCAGTTCGAGGATGGTCTTGCTTGAATGGCACACCTCTTTGTCAGGTGAAGCAGTGCAGAACAAGATTTCTGTCTATCTATCGACCGAGATTTGTGTTTAGAATCTAATCAGATAATTTGGCATATATAGTTTGTATGGTAACATAACACAGAGTACGTAGTTAGAAACCATCAACTCATGTAGTAAGCTTAACTAATTAATTGCTGGCTTCCTTTTTGGGAGGTCATGCACTGCGTGTGTCGGCAGGTGGTTCCGACTGAACTCGCTGAGTGCATTGTAGCTCAATGAAAACCATGTGATGTGATCCTTATAAGCGAGTTGATGCGATATATGGGTTAATGTGGTGTACTAATTTCGGTGGCAAACCTCATGGCGTGTTCCAGAAATTTTGATTGATGGTGAGCAAGAATTAACAAGAACATGGAACGGACACTACCAATGGAGGTCCCAAAAGCTTGTAGAGTATCTTGAATTACATGCCGGTCTAGAGTCATGTCGCACATTGTGGTCCTCTTTGACCAACTCAACTAGTGCGGCGGCGTGATTCTTTGCCCATCCAATTATGCAATCTGAGTTGGACAATTTTTCACAATTAAGATTGCTGGTTGAAAATTATAGAGATCGTTGTTGAATTGAAATAGGATCTCTTAAGATGAGCTGGGCTGCCTGGAATTGGCTGAGTTGAAGAAGCACTTGGCTGAGCTGATGAGTGCCGATCGAGTTGCCGAATGCTCGTGTCGAGTCTGATTACTCGTACTGCCAAGCTGAGTGCTCCAGCCGAATCCGAAAGGAAGATATCGTTAATGTATTATTCACTTTCCAAAAGATTAGTTGTTCCACCTCAATTAGTCCGGCATTCAACGCATGTAAGTCGTACTTGAACATGAGTCAACTTGATTTAATACCATCCGAATCCTAAATTTTCACACCCACATATAAGAAAGAACCTTTTCCTATACATATTCACACCATGTGATACAATAAAAGTCAATAATAAAGTCATGAGACTCCAGGAATAAAAATTTATGCACAACTTTTATTGTTTCCATTCAAATTTCCAACGATCTGATCCTCCTAATCACTTACAGTTTGTTAGTCCATTCATTCATCTTTGACCGAAAGGAAAATGGAACGCCCTTTCTGCACCTTTTAATTTCCAAGATGCTTGGTTGCTGTCTCGAGTGTTAATTTGTGTAGAAGTGTCACACAATTTAATTAGAGTATAGAGGCTATTAATCTAGAGTCTCTTTCCACAAGAATTTTATACTATTCTCTAATTCTTTATAGTGACTGCAATACAATTTACTCGCCTTTTTTTAATTAGAATAATATAAAAATGAACAAGCACCATTCTGATGATCTCTTCTAAGTGTATAGTCACGATGGAATACAAAATACAAATATATGGAATTAACACTAAAATAAAAAGGGCCTACGTTACCCAATAGGTAATAGTGCATCATTAACATTTGTACAAAATAAAAAAGGTTTGATAAACCAACCATTCGCTCTTACCGCCCTCTTCGCCTCTCTTGGCAGGGAGGATCGCTTAAATTTGCAACATAGCAGCAAGTAAAAAACAAAGATAAGGAAAAAAAAAAGATAAGAGAGAGAATAAAACGAAAACAAAATTACAAAGACTGAACTCGAGAGGGTGCAGTCATCTTCAATACTTGTACGGATGGATCTGATTGATAAATTACTGGCATGAGGGAACCAGGATCTAATGAGGAACCATTAACATTAGTCGATATTCATCGAACTGTGCCTCTGCGGGATCAACATCTTAAACATGGTGGCCTTGACTTCACCCGGACGGATTAATTGACAATCCGGTTGTCAATCACTATACTGTGACGAGTACGAAGTTGCCCCCTCATCTTCATCTCTATTCCCCTCTCCATCTTCAACATCGTCTGGGTTATCTTGCAAATCATCATCGTCGTCATCCATGTAAGCATCCAAGTCATGACTTCTGCCGTCCATATCATCTTCTTCGACATCTTCATCCATGTCCATATCTCCCACATCCTCCGATCCGTCTTCAGCTAATCCTATGGACTTGCTGTAGCCGTACTCTACAAGAGAGTCCGCTGCCTGATCATCATAATCATCCCCAGAAGCTTGACCATTATCATCAGATTCGGAGCCTCTACTAATATCGTCGTCTTCAACATATGATTTTCTAACTTGAGCTATGCCCCATTCTTCTCCACCTGAGCTCTGTGGGGAATCTGCAATCATTGCCTGTTTGGAGTTGCTGTTTGCAGTGATCAAGCTGCCCAAAAGTGACCTTTTATTGATTGTGGACACTCTACCATCGGATCTTTGCCTAGGCCTAATAGTTCGGCGTCCACGCCTACGCCCACCGCGACCACGTGTTCTACCTCTTCTGGTGAATTTTCTTGTGGCCTTGTCGAAAATAGTGAGATTTTCAGTCATAAAATTGGACCTAGAGGAGCTTGCACTCCCCCTTAGCCCTCTCCCTCGCCCACGACCACGTCCACTGCCACCTCGCCGACGACTGCCTCGTCCTCGGCCCCTCTGTCCACTTCCTGAATCTAACCACCTCCCTTCAGTGAGATAATCAACTTGTTCAGGAGTTCCCATAGGATCTACCTCTTGCATGTTGCTAACCACAGCATAGTGTGATGGAAGCTTCTGCAGGAAAATAGAAAACCTTAATAAACTCAAAATAGAAAAAATAGAAGTTAGTTGGGTCATTTCATTCTGAGATCCATAAATAATAGAAGGAATATAAGACTTACAATATAATGCCCTTCCTTTTCCTTTCGAGACTCTAGCTTCTGGTTCAACATATAAGAAATCGAAAAATCAAGATCTAACAGCCTTAAAGCCACAGCTGCTGAAGTATAAGGCACCCACGGTAGCACAGGAACAAATCCAGATTGAGCAGAGATGGTCGAGGCAGCCTCTTGCTTAGAAATCAGACGTTCAGTTGTCGTTTCAAAACTTGACAAAAGAAAATCCAGTTTTACAGCACGCTCCAACAATGTCAGAACCTGCAATCACATAACATATACATTCTTAAGCTGGCTCCTTTCTCTCACAAAGTAATTTTGTCTAGGCTGGTTAATTGATCATGTTATATGCTAACACTTTCTAAAATGAAGGTTTTATAATACAAAGAAGTTGACACCTAGTCCTTCACTGTATATCAGGAACAAGAACCAAGTGATGGTTCAAGCAACAAACATATTATCCAAATAGAAAATGCTCTAAATAATTCTCATGTGAAGAGGGGGAAAAGCAGTTAATTCGATCCTGGGTGTGCGGGTAGTGACCGCACACCATTAAATGGCCATCACATTTGCACGCTCTGACACTTTTTTTTTTTAAAAAAAAATCATTTTTTAAAAAAGGTGCATATGTGGCGGCCATTGAATGGTGTGCGGGCCAGGATCGAATTAACTGGGAAAAAAACGATTTTACAGAATATTATATCAAATACTATGCAGGTTTCAATAGAATGGCAGTTGAACTTGTATTATAGTGATATATCTCTCATATAAGAATTAGTTTAAAAGACTGACATAGAGATAAAAAATAAAAAAACAATTGGTATAACCAATTTTTTAGTTTTAAAGGGAATAAATATATATATATAACAATTTCGTTTGACCATCTGTAGGTAATATAGAAAATTTCAGTGATGAAATGGAACAAGTTAAAACCTGAAAAAGCTCCCCAGCAGATGATGAAGAATGCAATTTCACAGCCCAAGATTTCCTATAACTCTCTGTCCAAAGAGTTTGAAGTGCTTCTGCTGGAATCACAGCCTACAATTAACAAAATTACTCATCAAATATCAAACTGATAAATTGGTAAATTTTGCTAACCATGAGATATCAAAATAGATTTAGGACTCTAAAACAGTGTCCACCTCAATCACGGATAGTAATGACTTCAGCAATCTGATCCCCATTGGAAGAGTAGAGTTAGAGAGTTGGAGTTTCCAATCAGGATCTAACTTTCTTTTCTGTTCACATAGAGTCACATGTTCGGAAAAAAGTGCATCAGAGTTTTGGAAGGTCTTAAATGTCTTGTGGCAAGAAGGGCAATGCCTTTCTTCAGCTAAGAAAGACTGGAAGCAACAATCACAAGTATGAAGCAACTCAGGGCATCTTTTCTTCCCATATTTCATCGTGCATAATATCTGTGAATTATAGCATTCATTCCACATCCATCTCAAAAAACCTTGGTATCTGACAAGAGCAGAGTTTTTCTCTACTTCGTTGCTACCAAGTTCAATTTTGAGAGATGTTGAGTTCTCCAAGGCATCAGGAATGAGCCTGCAATGACTAGGATTGTCAATTTCCATGCTGCAATCTGAGCCTGACACCATTCTGGAGGCCCTTGGTTTAGCATGATCTCCAGATGACGTCGCTGAAATGATAAGATCTGTTCTCCTCTTTATTGCCTCTTTGTATGTTGTCTCTATTCTTTGCAGCATTGAGTGCAAATGTGATTCCCTAATCCCCCGAGTGTCCAGAGCAGCTAAAAGTGTGTCAAATGCCTACATCCACAAAGAAGAAAAAGGAATAAATTGTCAGACTCATAAAGATGATCCAGAAGTTTAATTTGCAATCAAGTGTTTTTCATGTGTTTGCTGAATCTGGCTGGCTCTTATTAACGTTCTTTCTTTTGACTGAGTAGAATTCCAGCATCTCCTAAATCTTTTATGTTGCTATGTATGTTTTTACAAAATTCAGAGAAGGGAAATTGATAAAAACAGCAAGAGGTTCATCAAATTACATTGAAAGCACATTAAACTGAATGAATGTCTTGATAAAGAATGGTTATATCAGCGCAAGGAAATCCCTAGAAAAGGAATATGGAACACGCTCATCCAAAATTGTCCTATAGAGATGGAATACTGAGCTGAAGTAATGATCAAAAGGAGAAATACGTTGAACTTCCAACAACAAATTCTTTGCCTCCACAATAGAGAGATTCTCAGACATTCAAAAAAAGACCAAGTCAACAAGGCTGAGGGGCAAAATCTTACAATGAAGAATATAATAATGTGGTAGAGTGGATAGGGCTGGACAAGATCAGAGGAATTGATCAAAGAATCATATTTACAGCATTTCAAAATTGATTATGTTGAAATTTAATAACGTATAAGAATTCATTCCACATGCTAGCTTCAACAAAAAAAATGTCTGTAAGTAAATCACTATGGCAGAACACAAAGAGAACAGGATTATAAATTTCATTACATTTCAGGAAGCTAAATCTAGTACAGTGGCAATATAATTAATAGTGAGGCAATCGGTTAGTCTGTGGCTTTGAAATTTCACAGCAAAACTATCTGCGATGGTATTATTCATAAAGGAATGTGAATTGTATTTGATCTAATGCAATTTCATATAGGCAATTTCACCCATAGATGAACTGGTAAGAACATATAGCACACAAGTCCATCAATTTGAATGTTTTGTTATTTAAGAGACAGTTTCACAATGAAGCATACACAAGATGCTATATCTTAAGTACCTCCTCCGAGTCAATAAGTGTCCAATGACCTTCTTTTGATTCCAAAAAGATTCTTCCAGAACCAGGATCATTTGGTGATGAAGATGTCGAAAATAGCCAGTAACGGTTTCGTCTGCGATCTTGACCTAGGGGTAATGAACGGTACACATATAGTAGCTCTGCTTTATGACCAATAAATGATTTTAACTGAGAACGAGACTTCTCAGCAGCATATCCGCATTGCTGAATAGATAACATATCTGTATTAGTAAGCTCTTGTCCCATAGAATTATAGCCCATATTGACCTGATTCTGTTCAAGAAACTGTTCATTGTTGATTACTTCTAAATTGCCATCATTGACCTTGTCCACATTGTCCTGTGGAGTTTGGCTTCCCTCTCTTGTTCCATTCATTTGGGCTATCTCAGCCTTGTACCCACCAAAAGTACCTTGTAATCTGCTAGAATATTCTTCTTTAAAACGCCTTTTATCCAGTTGTGCTTCTGCCCACATTTGTTTTTTAAGTGCAGTTGCAGCTTCCAAGCGTTCCTGTGAGACCTCTATTCAATTACATCATCACAAAACAGAAATTAAATTTAAAATGGCAGGAATTTTATTAATACCTCCAACACTATTCGTATTGAGTTTCCTTCAATAGCAACACCTATCAAAGCAACAAGTGCATTTAGGCGTTCTTCAACACTCAGCCCAGAATAATCACCTTCTGCTAGGCCTTGAACCCATGGTTCACCAAAGTTGCTTTCATCAATCTCTGTCTCCTCCATATCCACATTAGCTGCTTCATGGAACTTTGAATTGGTCTCTATAAACTCAGTGGCCCCAGAAATATTTGCATTCTCTGAAGAGGGTTTCCGACAGACTTTTTCAACATTTCCAAAACTAGTTTGTGGCGTTGCTCCAATTTCTCTTCCTTCTTTCATCTTGCCTACTTCTGCTAGGCCTTCTACCCATGGTTCACCAAAGTTGCTTTCATCCATCTCTGTCTCCTCCATATCCACATTAGCTGCTTCATGGAACTTTGAATTGGTCTCTATAAACTCAGTGACCCCAGAAGTATTTGCATTCTCTGAAGAGGGTTTTGGACAAACTTTTTCAACATTTCCAAAACTAGTTCGTAGAGTTATTCCAATTTCTCTTCCTCCTTTCATCTTACCTACTGATGTCAATGCACTAGGATCTTTTAGCTCACTTTCAAATGGATCATTCTTATCCAAATTAGGATCAGTGCCAGTATCATCAGCCCCATGATCATCACCAGCATCCCCTTCTGAATCTTCATCTCTTTCTGCATCATCTACATCTTCTGTATCCTTTTCCACTTCCTCAGAATCAGAAAGTGCACTTTGAAATACGTGTATCTTTTCACGAGCAGCTGATAGTACTGCATCTGCATCAACAGGATCTTTTCTATATGGTGACCGTACACAATATGTTGAAGGAGCAGTTCGCTCAAAAAGTTTTGTGTCACGTGATAAAGCTGCAGCAATTGATGCCTCAGGTGTCTTGCTCGTAGTAAGATCTCTCAATCCAGATTTCTGATAATGAATCAAAACTCAGTCAAACAAATCAAGAACATAGAAACATTTACTGAAGGTATGTACCTGAATCTTGTCAGCAACTTCAAGTATTGTTAAGCCTCTGCTTCCTTCGAGAGATAAAACATGGAAAGCAGCAAATTTTACTGTTCCAGGAGTCAACCGATGTCGAGATCTTCGTCGATGTGTGTATCCCCTTTCATGCATTAAAGCAACAGCATTTTCAACAGCTGAACCATTTCGCAAAGTGGAAATAGCATCCTCACCATCAATCCCCTGAATACAAATTGCTTGATTTCAGTAGTAGCTACATAAACAGAGAGAAAAAACCAGAAGAAAAAAAGGATACAAATTTAATAACAAAAAGACAGGCTTGAACATCATATGATGATGGCAAGCAAACAGTTTACTAAAATTGTCCCAAGAAAAATTAACATAACAATTTAAAGCATGCTCCTTGAAGCCTTAAAAAATCAGCACCACTAGTAATAACTGTAACATCATATGCATGTTATTAGCAAATCCATATTTAGAGAGAAAAAAAAAAGATGACTTTTGCTGCTGAAAGAATAACTAGTGGCTTGAGATAGAAATAGCAACAACTATAAAGATATCTTCAACAAACTTACATCAACAACAACAACCAAACCTTATCTCACTATGTGGGATCAGCATCTTCAACAAACTTATGTAGAGAAACTAACAATTGTGAACATGCTGATTTTTCAAAGTTCACGCAGCTTAAATACCTCATTCTCATCCCGTATATATGTGTGTTCAACATTCTTTTTCTTCAGTTGTGGCCCAAATCCTGCTGATAAAGCAAATTGCCGCAATATCTCAGGCCATGTCAAGCAATTGAGGTGCCGTTGCCAGCTTCGAATGTTGAAGCCCCATGCATAAGCCTAGTGAATGAAAGCAAAAAATGCAAGCTAAGCCAAAAGAGATCATAGCGATATAGAGGCATCCATGGAAGTGGAAAGTTAAACAACATACCCCCTCAACAATCTGTGGATGACCACCTCCTGGGTTAGCAGAACTACTCTGGCTGGCACCAACTGTAATAGCAGGTGTCCTTGCAACATCCTCAATGTCCTTGATTATGGATTTAAGAAGGGAAACATGTATTTCTCCCAAGAGTCTTGAACCCTGTAGGAATTTTATATAAGAAACTTAACACAAAAGTGGAGTCAAAGCTGCTTCTAGTGATCTTTCATAAAAAAAAAAGTCAATTCGCTTGCCCTCGGCGCCTCCGTCAGCGCGTCCCAAGCCATTACAGAAAAGGTAAATCACGGGTGGTTACTACCTTAGACAGTTGAATAGTGCATGAGGAAGGGAAGGCACCCGGCTACTAGCCGGGATTTGCCCCCGACCACATAGTGGCAGCACCACCATGCACTAGCCAACTCTCCATCCCGGAGGACTAGTGATCTTTCATACAAGAATTAGCATTGTATGAATCTGATGCTGCTTCTAGCGATCCTTAACATAATGTGGCCATTAAGGTTGCAATACCATATAGCCACAGTATCCAATAATAGCAAGAAATTTGTGCAAATTCAGTGTCTTCAGTAACATAGATCTCAAGATGCAGATAGTCACAAGCTCAAATAATTTGAGTCCTTAAAGACATCTTATTTATCATGGAAAGGATGAGCAAGCTTACTATAAGGTTGAAAATAATGAGACCTCCAGTGGTAAATGATTCAGATACATCTACCTAACTAAGAGTAATTTGGTGTACAAAAGCATCCGCTAACAAGAAAATATTTTTTAAACAAAAAAAATGCCTTAAATGAACAAAATTTGTTTCTCAACAGTTGATCTGTAAACATAGAAACAAGCAAAGGATAAATAAGGCTGGTACCTGATCAGGTCGTTATCATAAATGGCCTTAGTTTGGATATTATATCATTGTGCCTTTAGAAATAATTCAAGGATTCTGAAGCATAGATAGTTGGGGCATCATACAAGGTTCAAAAGCACTCACATAATCATGGAGAGACTGCACAAACTCATCAAGAGTGAACGGCCAAAGCCCTAGTATGTCAGCAAAAGTAATTAAGAACTTCCAAACCTGACATTAGAACCAAGCACACAAAACAGATATGTCAGTGATGCTCAAAATGAAATGGTTCACAATGAGCAAATATTAAATGGTATGAACACATAGTTCATAATGATAATTTCTTCCAGAGGGTAAAATTCTATAAGTAACATAAACAATGCTAAAATATTTTTTTTTTATAAGAAAAAAAATGTACATGGAATAGGCAGTACAAACTAGCGTGGTAATGGAATAATCATAAATAGCTAGTTATGAAAGCAAAACCCCTATGATAATATTGATAGTGAGATTAGTAAATGCACCATAAGAACGTTTGCTATATTTTCATCAGAATCCACCCAAGGTTGAACACCAAAAGGCCTTCTTAGTTTTACAGAACTTGGTGGGAATGCCTGCAACATACCTGCAGCAAAGGTTGACAAAAGTCATAAGAATCTCAACCCATCTGCATGGAACCATTTCAAGAAATTATTTTAGAATAAGTTGAACAACTCAATAAAACCGTACTTCTGAATGAATCCAATTGTTGCAAAGTATCACTGTCAAGACCAAAGATTGATGAAAATCCCTTATCAATTGCAGCAATCTCCATTAACTCTAGTCGCTCATCCTCAATAAGCTCCATATACTCCCGTGCAATTCTGCGGGCAGTAGCCCTTTCTGTAGCAGCTTTCTGTCTTGCAGCATCCTTCTCACGCCTTAATTCTTCTTTCTGCCTCAATTTCTCAGCCTGAAATCATTCAGAAAGACATTAGGGAAGTATTAGAAATGACAAGGACTAAACAAAATTTATGGAACCTACTCTACGGGATTCCTTTAGCAAAAACTTCTCCCTGCGTTCATTTTCACGTCTTTGTTCACGTTCAAACCTCTCTTCCTCTCGCAGTTTTTCACGCAACATCCGCTCTTCCTCTTTTCTTCTTTCACGATCATGTCTCTCCATTTCCCTTCGCATTTGCTCTTCTCTCTAAGGAATGATATTATTTCTTCAGCACCAAAGAGTGAAAAAAGGCAAACATTTAAAAAGGAATATATACCTTTCTTCTCAAGATGTCTTGTTTTTCAAGCTCTTTCCTTATCCGTTTCTCATGTGCTTCAACCTCCTTAGCAATCCTTGCTTCATCACTCTACATATAGCAAAGCATTGCAGTAAAAATATTATTTTAATAAAACTCAACATGAATGAAAGAGATCGTACTTACCTTGCGTTTTCTCTCCAACCTAGAAAAGTCATCATCTCGGGCACTCCTCCTGTCAGAGGATATAGATTGGTTTTCTAGTCCGACTTGATGCATACCAAACTGAGTGTCACTTGCAGAAATAGGAAACATGTCACTGTGTGGAGGACCATCAGAGTCCATTGAAATGGAAGGAAAATTTTGCTGCCTTCCTGGCTGAGACAAAAGATTTGCACTGGACATTTGACCTTGAAAAGTATAATTTGGCACCCCTTGTTCATTTCCAAGCAATTTTTTTGGTAAAGATATCGCCCTGGCACTTGAAGCATCTAATGAAGAATCATAATAGTGAGATTGAGAGACCCTATCATACGTCTCTGACCGGACACTTAGTTGCTCAGGGAGAAACTGATACTCATGAAGAGCTCGGTGACCCATCTGTGGATGACTCATATGAGAAGCACTAGCTGCTAGTTTTCTTTTTCCATTAGATGAGCTTGCTAACAAATGGTCAGCAGTTGCCTGCAAACAGTGACATTCACCACAAGTTTAGACAAGCAAAAAATCAAATTCATAATGCAGTATACCGCAGACATTCTACTAAAACTAGTAAGATCATAATAGAGGCAAAAAAATTATAGTTAACTTCCACTATTGCACAGCGAATATACTACACCTTCATTGGTTTGGTATCATATCTTTCAAACATGTTGCCATCATAAGGGCGCAGGGGCTGCTTCTGTTGCACTGGCATTTCTGCTGAAAGATTTGGATAAACAATAAGAATGATATTTAATATAGAATATGCAACGACAAGACATATAAGTATACCCATATAGTATATGCAAGTCAAAAACACTAGCAAAATTAGCACAAAGTCGTGAAGATGAATGTGTAATGCTGGAAAGAGGACTTCTAACTATTGTAGTGAGATATGTTTCGCCTCACCGATTTAATTGTTTTCCTAATTGAAAACGTGCACATAATAGATCCTAACAGAAAGTATCTACAAGTAAAAAAACAAATCATAACAAATAGATCCTAATTGAAAACGTGCATATAAGCTAATCATTGACTATTCTTAACTGCTGAAGAAAAAGCTACTTCGTAATGCACCGTGTCCACATTGAAAAGAAACACTGCTCAATGAACTTCCACAAATATTGTGGCCTTACGTAGATCTCCAAGGTAAGAAAGATACATATACCAAATCATGAACAATTGGGACAATGCTGCTCAATGAACTTCCACAAATATTGTGGCCTTACGTAGATCTCCAAGGTAAGAAAGATACATATAATCAATCATGAACAGTTGGGACAGCTTGTTTTGAAGTGTTGATTACAACCTTTCCAATCTTATGTCAAGAGAAAAGGTAAATCAATCAAGAGGAAAACAAAAACCAAAGACAGCACTAACAGATGGCAAGTGTGAATACTGCCAAAACCATTACACAGAATAAAATCAAATGCAAACTGGCATCAAACTACAAAATCTGTATTTTAAAGACACTGTAGAATGATGAGCCAAAAGCGCAAACCAAACCATGAAATATTGTGATCTTATAGGAGAGTAGTTGCTAGATAGGGTTGAAATACGACATAGACAAGATCCAAAATCCGCAGAATCAAGAGAGCCAAGAGTGTATATGACCGAGAAATTTGATGTACTCAATCAACAGAAAAAAATAAATGCTGCCAGAAAAATGATCCACAACTATATGATAGTTTGTAATATTCACCTAACGTACTCTGGGGCAGAATCAACATAAGTAATTTTATTACCCAAGACTTCAAATAATCCTCATGTCATTTAAGGCCTACCAAAAATTTTACAACAGATGAAACTTGATATCATAGTTGTATTAGCATAAAGGACATCAAATTCCAAGAATTGTTATGTTACGAACGATCCAATATCAATTTTATGCTTTATAGACCATCACATTGACAAAAGGAAATAATCTAAAATGCCCTGACCAAACAAGAAGCATATGTTGCTTGGAGGTATAATTATCACCAGCATTGGCCTTATCCATCTAGATTTTCACTGATTCACCAGTCCACATACTAGTCATCTCATCGTTGGCTAGTTTCTATCACACAGGTTTTCATTCTTAAACTTGATAGCATTAAACACAACAAATATATTCCCCCAACACTGCAGATATACAATGGATACTAAAACATAATAAATATATCCAGGCCAGACTTTTACCAAAAATAAAAAAAATTAAACTAAATCAATTCACCTACATGGTAATATTTTGTTCAAAGGTAAGAAAAAGGAAACTCCTTATTAACGCTAATTCAAGTCTTGCACACTAACCAATGCTTAGACAATCGAGGTAACTTCAATTGGTAGGTATGAACTATATAAAACTAAGCAATCTAAGTCAACCATGTAAAAAATGAAGATTTTATGTGATATTTGTTGTGTCTTTATCTTATACCTATTGGCGCTCCAAATGCACCAGGTGGCAATGGATCAAACTCTACTCCAAGAACTGGTCCATCCTGTCGCAGTGGCTCCCCAAGCTGAGATTCAACTGATGCAAGCATTCTCATTTCCGCCATGGTCGGCTGTGTAGGGGGTGGTGGCGGAAGCCCCATGTCATAGTAGCGCCTTCCTATAGTAGACATATCCGGGCCAATCCTCGAAACAACTGGTGCTGTCCTAGAAAATGGCCTCCTGGACTCCCCAGTGCTACCGAGCCCTCCACTGAAGGGGCTGGAGCTCAACCCGACGCCCCCTGATTCCGACGACAGCCTATCATTCTGAGGCGGAAGCACTGGTGGCGGTGGAGTCAATGGCAGCGGCTCCTCCTCCCTCCGCTGCCTCTTTGTGGGAGGGAACTTCCGATCCTTGAGCCTCCGATGGCAAAACCACATCTGGAGCTGCCGATCCGAGAGGCCAGTCTTCACCGACAGCTCAGCCCGCTGCATCTCCGTCGGGTACGTCTCCACTAATCAAAAAAGAAAAATAAGCAAAAACAAAAAAACCTCCGATCAATTACAAATCCAAAAACCCTAATACAAAGACTAAAAAAAAACAACAAACCAGCGTAGGTCTTCTCGAGGATCTCCAATTGGTAAGGCGTCTTCATCTTCCGCTTGGAGGGCTTCTCCCCGCCCTCGGGCGCCGGCTTCTTCCATGCTTCTGCAGTCGGCTGCGGCTGCGGCTGCGGCTGCGGCTCCGACTGCTCCTTCTCCTCCGCTCCCTCCCCCGACTCCATCGCCGGCGGAGCAAGCAAACCCTAATCAGGATCAAACTCAAATAACACCACCGATTCGACACTCTCCGCGCATCAAAATCACCCCAAGCGGAAAAATCGAAGCGGAATCGACGAATCGAGGCGAGATTTGGGTGGGAGGGCGACAACAGGAACAGCAAAAAGGATCGAAAAAGAGGGAGAGGAAGAGGGGAAAGACGAGATGGAAGAGAGAAAAGGAATAAAAACAACAAAGAAGATTAATAATAAAAATAAATAATAATAATAAGAACGCGAGACAAAGAAATGGATTGGGAGGAGGAATAAAAATAAAGCCGCGGTTTGATCGGTTGAACGGTTGGGAACAGGAATTGAGATTGAGATCCAGATTGAGATTGAGATCCATCGCGGCGTTGTGTGATCTTGTTTGCGAACAAAAGCACGTTTCCGTGAAGAGTAATGAATTGGGCTGGAAAAAAATCTCTTTCTCCTTTTCCTTTTTTATGGTTTTTTTTTTAAATTATTATTATCATTACTCTTTTTTTTGGTTGTTGTTGTGGCTGTCGTCTAATTTCTACTGTTAATTTTTCGGAAAAAAGGGCAGGAATTAATTAATTCATCGTTGATTGTTCTTGTGCGTTCGCTTTTTTCCGCTTTCTTCATTTCCCAGGGTTTGATTCGATCGTCTGCGTAGAATTTTCGGAGGAGGGAGAAAAGTGGGGCCCACTGGGGAGTTAACGGTGGGTAGATCTGGTCTGCCGTTTGGCAAATCGACGTGGCGCGTTGCCGACCACGTGTACGATTTGGAAGCCGCAGGATTGGAGATCCGGATACGAATATTTATTTTTTTAAAAAAATAATAATAATAATGTTTTTATTCAGTATGAAAATAATGAAATGAGTGTCCAGTTCAATTTTTAACTTTGGCAAAAATAAATTGAACGTTGAACTTACCTCTTTTACTGGTTAATATTAGGTTGTAAATAAATTGAATGTTTGTGAATATGTCTAGTGTTCGGTCATGTAAGAGTTTATTTAATATATATAAGATTGATTAAATAAATAAATTTGAATAGTTTTTTAAATTAAATAAATAAATTTAAATATATATGTGTTGATTTATTAATGTTTATGGATAAAAATGATAAATTATTCATGAATAATATCTATAAAAAAAATTCACATTAAATTTATAAATAAATAAAAATAAAAAATATATTTGTAATATACAAAACTTATAAACAATCAATTAAATTTAAATTAAAAATTTGATAACGGCTAATCGACCAATGCTGAAATTTAACCAACCAAACTGGATATTTAAGTTTGTCTTAATTTGGTAATTTTGAAGCGTTAGGTTTTTTAGCCCGGTGGCAGTTTCGTCATTTCGTCTCACCACGAGGGCTAACGCCCCCAAACCCTAGACTTGGGCCATCGCAGGCGGCCGAACACCATTTAGGCATCCTCCTTACTTCGCCCGCTTCCAGACACAGCAGTCGACGACGCTCTTCCCACCCAGATCCCTCGCCATGGTGGACGCGCGCCTTCTCCTACGCCTCCTCTCTTTTCCTTTATTGTTTCCTAATGCCATCGTTGCTTTCGCTTTTGTAGGCTGCAGAGAAGAAGCTCTCTAATCCGATGCGGGATATCAAGGTCCAGAAACTTGTCCTTAACATATCCGTCGGCGAGAGTGGCGATCGCCTTACCAGAGCCGCTAAGGTACGGACCTGCGTCATTCTGTGGTCGTTGTTGAAAGGCGGTGTCTTTGTGTTGGAATTCCTTCTTATGTTCTACGGATCCTATTATATGCAGGTTCTGGAACAGCTCAGCGGACAGACACCAGTTTTTTCCAAAGGTAGTTATCTCTCAATTAAGTTACCATTTCATGTGTGCTTCAAATCTCGATCTTGTTCACAATTCGTTGTATATGCTGTTTCTGCTGCAGCACGTTATACTGTGAGGTCCTTTGGAATCAGGCGTAATGAGAAGATTGCATGTTATGTCACCGTGAGGGGTGACAAGGCGATGCAGCTCCTGGAGAGTGGACTGAAAGTGAAGGAATACGAGCTCTTGAGAAGAAACTTCAGTGATACTGGTTGCTTTGGTTTTGGCATTCAAGAGCACATTGATCTGGGAATCAAGTAAATTCTACCACTCTACGCGTGTTAGCTTTGCTAATCATAAGCTTGTTTTATTTGAAAAATAATAAATAAAGATGAGTGTATATCATATTTGTGGAGGTATATGATGCAATTTATGTTTATTTAGGACGTCATGCAATTCCAGAATTGATGAATGATTGTGTCTTTGTTTGACTTAACCCACATCCCTTCTGCTCATGTTTATCTAGGATGCCATGCAATTTAGTAATTGTTGTATAATTGTATCTTTGTTTGACTTAACTCACATCCCTTCTGCCCATGTTTAGCTAGGATGCCATGCAATTTAGGAATTGATGTACAATTGTATCTTTGTTCCACTTAACTCACATTCCTTTTGCCCTGAGTACCCTGGGCCAATGTCAACTAGGAGAAACCAAGCATTTTGCTAGTTGAGAGTAGGATTTGATGGTCCATGATTTATTTTTTACTTCTTGCAACTGAATTGTGAGTTTGGTCATCCATTGTTTGGCGTCCCTTTTACTTGCGTTAAAATTTTATTAGAACATTGTTTTAATTGTCCTTAATTTGACAATGCATCTACACAACTTGCTTGCAACTCATTCAATGCTTATCATCCTTAGAAATTACATTGGAAATGGATTGATCACCTGATTAACTCTATTAAAATTTGATCGCTCTTTGACATTGGATTGTCCCTTGCCTCACACAAAAAAGTAGCTATTGATGCCTCAAATGTCACGAAATGTATAATGACTAAATCAACATATCAAACGGTTGGTGGCATAGTCAAATGAATTTATGGAAAAAGGAACTTTATGCATTTTCTTCTAAATTATGATCGTCCAACTTTCTTGTCCCATCTTGAAAGGGGTCCAAAATATGAATTCTCCACTTTCATGTTTTTTTTATTGCCAAAACAAAACATAATACTACAACACTTTATCCTAATATATGTGAAGTTGGCTATATGGATCTCACTATACTAGTAGGCTCGATCCCTAATATATCATTGTCTACATTTAAATGAACTTTATCTTGATTTATCATAACTAACCAAGTCTTTTTTTTTTTGTTTATATTTTCCTCTGTAGATGTGTGTATTTGCCAAAACATAATCTGAGGGTAAAAATCAATTCTAAATGGTAGTGAAAGAATATTTGTGTAAAAGTGATCCAGGTATATTAATGATAATTGAGATATGTGGTTTGTTACCAAACTAGTTGTTTCTGTCATATAATGAAAGCTTGCGAACTAAGCAAATATGTATTACTGCAAAGGTTCGAACTAGGATTCTATCAGAGCTGTTGTGCCATTTACAAATTTTAATCTCTCAGTTTGAGTCAGTTATTCCTCCATGCACTCGTATTCTTTTTCAATCTTAAGCAGGCTGTAGCTTCCATATGATAGTGATTTTTGATGTAGCTTGTAGTTTCCCTCAAACTCACTGTGATGCTGAAATTCTGTCGTTGTAGGTATGATCCCTCGACTGGCATCTATGGCATGGATTTCTATGTGGTACTAGAGCGGCCTGGGTATCGTGTGGCCCGTCGCCGCAGATGCAAGTCGCGCGTTGGAATTCATCAAAGGGTAACCAAAGACGACGCCATGAAGTGGTTCCAGGTCAAGTATGAGGGTGTCATCCTTAACAAGTCCCAAGCAACCACCACATAGGATTGTCATTAGTCCAGAACTGTTTGATCGTTTCTCGTGTTTCCAGCAGAATGTAGTAGGTTTATGGAACTTGTTTGCTTCGGTTTGCATATCCTGAAGGAAGTAATAACCAAAACAGTGTTTTGATTCTGTGATTTGGTAGTCATAGTATTATTATCTGGATGGTAATAGCTGCTAATATTATCATGAGTTCTATGGCTGTATCCTCAACACAAAATATTGTCGAAACAAGACGCAGTCTTGTGCAGACATGAAACAACAAAACACGGTGAGTGATTAACTAATTTGTAGAAGAAAAAGGATCTGTAAACTCAAACTGAAACCCGCTAAGCCAACTACTTTACCTAATTATGTTTCAACGTATCTGTATAACCAAAACTTCTCATGTTATGACGTCCATTCAATTTATATAGAAAGACCTTTTCATTTCCGTCCTCTTCAATTATGAACATTTAATCCCCAATGATAGTCTAGTTTAGAAACATCAAAACAACCAATATCCAGAT
>JBBPFQ010853861.1:0-12251 GCA_037974815.1 Kaempferia elegans
TTCAACAATAATAGAACTTCCCAAGGAAAAGGAGCACACCACTTCTGTCATGAATGAGAAGTCATCCCCTTTCACACGGAACAGTAATGTTCGTGCCCATTAGCCCAGTTCAGATCTTCTGGTCCAGGAATTCCTGGACCAGCCCTGGACCACACCGCACGTATAAAAGCCAGCACTTTCACGTGCAAATCACGTGCAGAAAATTCAGCGCCGAACCCTTGGCCCTAACCTTCTCTTCGCCCCCATCTCCCGACGTCGACAACCTCCTCTTCGCGCAGCGAGATCCACGACCGGCGGCCTACCTCCTCACCGTCCACGACCGGCCGCCTACCTCCAACCTACCTTCTCTTCTCGCCGCGATCTCCCGACGCCCGAAAACCTCTACCGACGCCGACAAACTCCGCCCCATCTCGTGCAAAGAAAATCGCCACATCTCGCTCGCGAAGCCCTAGCAACAGCCTCTCCCTCGCAACGCCGACAACCTCCGCCCACCTCCACGACCGCCGGCCTTCCTCCAACGAACCTCCGTCATTCTCCGTCACCGCGGACCTCCGCGCCGCGACCATTGGACCTCCACGACCGGCGGCCTACCTCCAGCGAACCTCCGTCATTCTCCGTATACTTTTACTCAATTGTTTACACAAAGGTTGAATTTCCATTAGATCTTGTATAAATCATGCATTAGGTGTTTTTCCCCCTCATCTTATTGCTTTTAGTGTTTGTTGAGATTAGGGAATTTGTTCTGATTGACTCGTGCTACTTGTCAGGTTACTAAGTTTCCTCAAGATGATTCCTTTCATTTGCCTCAGATATTATGGCGACATTCTCCGTGCCCTTTACCCCTTGTTTAGCAACTCAGAATCAGACTTTGTTGTGCAAGATAACGCAGCTGGTGCAGTTGCTAGGATGATAATGGCTCAACCTCACGCCATTCCTCTCAACCAGGTTAGAAATTCTGCGATTCTTGTTGGACAATCTAATCTTCAAAGACCTCATTTGGTAAGTATTTTTTTTTTTTTCATATTCCAGGTTTTACCTGTGCTTCTAAAAGCTTTGCCATTGAAGGAAGATTTTGAAGAGTCGATGACCGTCTACGATTGCATTTGCGGTTTGGTCATATGTTCAAACCCCATGATACACTAATTGCACGATAAAAATATTATTTTTGTTGCATATGTTTGTGCTTGCTTCAAAATACCTCACCATTCTCATTGTTACTAGAACAGGTCATTTCCCTCGTCCCAGACGTCGTAATATTTTCGCCCAAGTTATCGTATCTCCTGTTGAGAGCGAAGAAGTGAAAAATCAGATCGGCCTCGCCGTCACTCACTTGATTTCGCTTTATGGTAACCAAATGCAGCCGATCATGGCTGCTCTAGCACCTGGACACGCTAATGCCTTGGTTGCATACACGAGTAGAAGATGAGCTACAAAATCACACTTGTCAAGCAATCAAGTAGTGTTTTCGACAAACATGTGCCTTTGTTGGGTGTCAATGGAAGTGATTTTGTTTTTGGTCCTTTTTTCTTCTGTTATTCTGTATTTATCTATTCTTTATAGCCTCGAGTGCTCAGTTTTGTAATACCTTTAGATATATTTCCAATATCAGGAATCGAAAAGTGTGATCGTGAAGAGTTTTTTTCCCTCTTATTGTTGATCTTTGTTTTGATTGAGACTTTGTGGCCGTTAAGTTGTACGGATGTAATACATTACATGGTTGTTTAATTTTATTTGTTCCTTTTTACCGTAGTCCTCTTACAGTGTAACTCTACTAATTCAAAGATTTACATCATGTGTTGATCTGTTGATCATCATTAAAAGTGCTCGATGGCAGGAGTAAATTTTGTGATTCAAATCTACCTATGGTGATGAAGGATATTAAATATCACAAGTTTAGCCATAAAAGTTATCCTATAAATTTATATATAAATGAAAAAAATCAAAAGATAAACCTAATGGAAAGGATAAACTTTTGCATATGAAATTCCTGCATACAGTCTCATGAGTCCCATAAGCTCCAGCATATCCAAGAGAAATCAGCATGAACCTTCTCAAATTCTATTCCAGGTTCAAATTCTATTCCAGCCCTATGCTGAATCAAAAGCTAAATAAGAGAATGAACAACTATAAATTTAAAACGATTAAAAACCATTGATACTCAAATAACATATTGGTTATGTTTATTCAACATTGTTTTAAAACGTGGTCAACTGCATACATGAAGCATATGCTTTTCCAAACACAGAAATATAGTAGCACATGACACTACTTCATAAAAGAGAGGGAACATCAAAAATACATCACAAATTTTTGTTCATACTTAAATACATTATAAAACATTGAACAAAACAGCTTGGTTTTATCAAAGCAGTCTTCCCATCCAAGATTCTCTTCATTCCAGATTAGTTGTTGGAAAATAACCAAAATGAGATGGTTGATGCACCTGAAACATAACAATAAAGTATAATAAAATATTATAAAGTATGAAAAAAAAACAAGCTAAATAGGTTACATTAATTATGAAGCAACATGAATCAAACAATCCTATAAAATCAAACAAACAAAGCAACATTGATTACGATGACAACTGAATCAAACAAAGCAACATTGATTACGATGACAACTGAATCAAACAAAGCAACATTGGTGGCAACACCTCACCACCAATCTAACTAACAAAGCAACATTTGTGATATACTGAAGTTCATTTTCAATCTAAATCTAATTACCTTCATCAATAACATTAAAGTTTTCCCAAATATCTTCATTTTCTTCAAAACTCAAACAATGATAACTCGTAGATTCACCCTCCATAATAATTATTTTGATCCTAAAAAAAATACTGAATTTACATCTAATAAAGAACAACGACAATCCATAGCATCTAAATAAGAAGAAGAAATGCACAATCTGCTACTCAATGGACTGTATAACCAAAAGGAACATCAAATGTTGTAGATCATTCGAAGAACAACAATTAACTAAGAAGAGACTTACAAATCCTAAGAAAATCACCTACGAACAAAATCAAGTCAACAGTACCTGAAAATCAGCCAACCAGGGATCCGCAGGAGGAGGTCACGGAGGTTGCTGGAGGCCACAGATCAGACTTCTGCCAGAGGTTCTCTAGGTAGTGGCCTAGGAGGTCTAGTGGTGACGGAGGATTGCGAAGGTTCTCTAGTGGTCACGGTGTGGGATCTCACTAGAGGTAGGGCAGAGGTTCAACCTGGACCAGGGAGGGGCAGAGGCTGCAAGAGGGAGGAGATCGTTAGCGAGAGAGGGTCGTGGAGCGTTGACGGAGGGGTCGCGGAGTGTTCGGCGTTGCGGAGGTTATCACGATTGGGGGGGGGGGGGGGTTCGCGATGTGCCATTTCTTTTGCACATGTTTTGCGCGTGATATTTACTTTTATATAGGATATGTGGAACAGGGATCCCTAGTCCAGAGGATATGAACTGGGTAACTAGGACTCATCTATGGTTTGATCATGTCCTAGCACTACTCAATTTTTTTATCACCATGGGCATGATAATTTTAAAACAAAAGACAACGGATTATAATTGTTGTATTTGAGTGATCCTATTTTTATTTAACGCTTCGATTTACTATGATTTTTTTAGGATCATAGACAATTATTTTAACTGTTGTCATTTGTATTGAACCATTGTCGTTTTAACCATTGTGTTTTTAACCGTTGTGTTTTTAACCATTGTCGTTTCTCAACGCCTACTAGAGAATAATAAATCGTTGTCGATTTACCAGTGTTGTGTTTTTAATATACATCATATAACAACATCAAAAAGAATTATAGAAAACATATATACAAGTGCACTTGAAGCAATATGAAGTACAAGCTTATATCATCCCATTTTAAATGATCTCCCTTAAAAACATATACAACCGTACTTGTAGAAAAACTACACATTAGATGCTCACTACACCAAAAGAGTTATGAATAACCAAAACACTTATAGATTACAACATCTACCTAAAAGAGTTATGAATACTTAAATAATTTTCTACTTGTTGGATATGTGATCTTGTATGCATTTTGCTCACTCCGAATGTACTTCATCAATTTCCTTTGTAGCTAACAAAGCTTTTGCAAACTGCATGTGAATAAATGATTGAAAATGTAAACTATCGAACACTTTGAGTAATATGTGATAATTAATTGCACAAATCATTTTAAAAGCAATTTTCAATAAGAAAATTTGAAAATATGTGATTATGATACAATATAACTCTATGCGCATATAACTTTCATTACTTTGTTGAGCAACACCAAATGAAAACCACTATTTTTGTTCTTCAATGAAATGGTAATTACCTTCACCGAATTGAGATTTTCCAAACGGATCTTTTCGATGAAGTTCTCTTAGTATTACCCCATGGCTATAAACGTTTGACCTGTTTTGCACAAATCATACGAAGGTTTCACTAACATTCTTTTTCAATCAACATGTAAAATACAAATGGAAATTGTCCTAATTGTCATAAGCTAGCATACTTATCATCTGAATGTTCATATTGAAGAACTTCTAAATCCATCCATTGTAGCTAAAATGAGGAAAGTACAATATTAGAATCAGATTTCAAGAGCCATAGAAAACCTGCAAGTTTAAATAGGGAACGCCAAAAATTAGCATTCTTTGTTTCAAACGTGAAAGGCCAAAATCACAGACCTGCTGCCATTGAAGTTGACAAAGTTAGCTGTTTATGCTTTTATCAGATGAATACTTGCCATATATTTGGAAGTGAAATCCGTTGATGGCTGGAGCTAAGCCCAAGAGGGTGAATAGATCCACCACAATGATTTATCTAGTTCGCAGCAAACGGCTCGCGGTAAAGACATGACAAATCCGTTTATAGCTGACCACTTGCTAAAAGTGGGGTCGCCGACATTGCTTACACTACTATGCTCTTGGATTGGAAGACCAAGAGGACCGGGTATGGAGAGACATGCTGGATTGAGATGGATGATCATTGGATGTTCTTCCTAGATATCGTGCCTTATCACATGTACATCATGCTATCATAGTCGAGACAGCCACGCACAGGAGCCAGTGAGGTATCCATCTGTAGATGCACTGGACTACACCAGAGGAGGAGGTTGGACACTTGCGGAGATAGTGCTTCTGATGCCAGATGTCATTGATTGGTATAGTGATGTGATGTAGGATGATGTGATCCTATATATTCTGACTAGCAGGCTAGATGAGTGGCTGGTATGGTGCTAGTTGCTGAGAGGATGGTGTTGTGAGAGTACTACTACATGTGCATGGGCTCATGGGTCCATACCTAAGGTAGCTAGGCATGGGCTCATGGGTCCATACCTAAGGTAGCTAGGCATGGGCTCATGGGTCCATACCTAAGGTAGCTAGGCAGATCTGATACTTCATCAGATTCGATGGGCTACCCTAGGACGTGCATGCATGTACTTTTTCTTGATGATATTTATTTACCTTTCATAAAAAAAAAAAAAAAAGTGAAATCCCCACCTTCACAGTTCAATTCTTGTCCACCAACGGGTATGACGACTTCAAATCACTATGGATGATAGGAGGGTTGTGATGGTGACCCTTGCTTGTCAAAAAAAAAAACACTAACAACATCGGAGGCAGTTGCAACTTCAAAAATATTTTACATAAATAGAAACAAAAAGAGTGAATGAGTATTTTAAATCATAAGTTCAATTAATTTATTCATATCCATCAAAATGTAGTTGAATTTTTATAATAAACTGTCTGTCTATGTCGCTATCCATCTTCTATTTATAAGAATTTTATGAACATCATTTACTGGAACCGACACAGAGCTTGTATAGTATATATCTTTCCTAAATTCATTTAGTGTAAAATCAACATAACTCCTTTCTAACGACGGGATGTGTGTACTGCATCTCATACCATTTAATGAAATCCTATCACACCAGTGAATTTTAAAGTATATAAAATCAAAAGACAATATATAAAAACTAAAAGACAACATTGAAGGGCAGCCTCAAGTCTAAAATCAAATCATCCAAAGAAACCAGTATCTTCCTAGGTTTATATGTTTGACAAGGAATTGCAATCTTAATAATGAGAATTTGATTGTCATTGAGACATTTCACGCAACTTCAATAGTGGAGCAAGTCAATCTCCTTACTAATATCAGACCTTTTGTACAATTCTTTACCTATGGAATGAAAATATAGCATGCAGAATCTAACTAGGTTAAAGATGAAAAAAGGAAATGTAATTATATATGCCAAATGAGCAAGCCAACAGATTCTGACCCATGGCCTCTCCCTTTTACTGCAAGGGGCAATTCACAAGGCCTTCACTCTCTTCCTCATCAAAAAAAAAAAAGTTAAAATAATTTTGTAATGAAGACTGTATATGGAGCAAGCCAACAAATGCTGGCCCATAGCATCTTCATTTTATCTCAATGGATCACACATGATAAATTCACAGGTATAAAAAGTGTTAGTTTATGAATCATTGTTTATCAATCCTTAAAGAGTTGTTTAGTTGGCTTGTATATTTTGATGCCAGATCACATATCAGTACCTACCAATAAGAGTCAGGATAGTTTTAGTTTTACCCCACATAGAGTCCTTCTGTCTAGGCATCATTATTGACCAATAAGGAACACGACTATCTATTGTTAGTACATGTCCCTATGAATGAAAGCATAATTGCAATGACATGCTAGTTGCTATACAGCATTTCAACTGGCAAACTAACATTATAAAAACTAAGCAGAACTTTAGAAAGTTTCACAAACAAGATAATTAACAACGTTGGCCGCTCATGACATGCAAAAGTTATTTTAGAAAATTTTCAACAGACAAAGAATAGAACAGCAAGAAAACGATTAAAATCATTATTTATACCATTCCATAAATAAATTTTTTGTGAACATGCCATAGATAGTAAGACCAAATAATAAACCACCAATGGACAATGTAACCTAACAAGAACATAGCTAGCTTCTTGGTGTAACACATAAGAGTAAGTTACAAAATATTATCTTAAAAGATACATGCAAAGAACTAACTTGATCATTACCTCTTGCCTAAAGGAAAGTATCACATCATCTGAATATTCCTGCCTTGAAAATACTTTTGCTGCCACATCCTGGAACCAACAGTATGTATTTTACTCATCATTTAGTAAAAAACATGAAAGATCTATATTAGGGATCTGAAAGTACAATAATATCACATTTTCACCTGAATGAGAAAATTTCTTTCATTCACATTTTAGATCTAAACTGTAGCCCAAAATGTTTAAATTAAGTTAATATTGGTACTCATCATTGCCTTATAAATTCCCTTGCTTTGCCAAAACCTTCCATGGTGAGACTAAAATAGGTTGTAACAATGTCCCTCATTTGAGGCTTGAATCTTCGAGATTTCTCTCATAATATTCATCAAAATTGTCCCGCTGACCCGACAAACCTAAGCCACTAACCTAAAGCATAAAGATGTTTAAGCCAAAGTCAAGGCAGTACACTCATTTGGCCTTATAACTATCCCAAATTAGCACACTATTTTTGATGTGGGCTTAAACTACAGTAATTTATAGGAAAAACAATCATCTATACACACACACACACACAACAATTTTTTTATCTCAAAGGGTAGTCTGGTGCACGAAGTTCTCACCAATGTTAGGTGCCGAGAAAGGGTTGGACCGCATTAGGTCTATTGTATGCACCCTTATCCTGCATTGTAAGAGTCTACTTCTGCGACTCAAACCCGTGACTACCAGATCACACGACTGCATTGCAAGGGTCGGACAACATTTTTTTACCTCAATTGCATGAAAAACATTCGGGTTCCCTCTAATAATCATGTAATGTAGTTATATACTTGTAGAACACTAGGAATGTAACATCCCCCCTCCCCCACTTCAACAAAGTAAATGCCATTTAGGCTATATCTTTCCCCCAAAAAAAGAGATCAAAATCTTTTAATTGATAAATATATATGCAAGAATAGGCCCTTCATCATTGTATAGAGACGTTGATTATGTATATATAAGAATTTTATGTTTTCATGTCATAGCAAAAGCTTTTAAGATCTATAAGTTTATTTACAAGAGTAGGACCTTCATCATCGTAGAGACCTTACATCTATATGCTGATTATGAATATATAAGAATTTTGTTTTGTCATGCCTTGGCACAACAATACGTCGTGTGGCTCATGGGTTCGAATCTTGGAAATAGCCCCTTCCCTGGGACCCCGCATTGGCAGGAGCTTCGTGCACCGAGCTGCCATTTTATGTCTTACAATGCACTCATTTCTGAGTGAACCTTTTACATCATATATTTAACTAGCACCTTGGCTGCTTAATTCATTAGGTTTCCCTATATGAGAAGTGCATAATTATTGAACAAGGTCACAATTCTATGGTAAGGACTTAAGTTGTCAATCTTTAGCATCGAGTAACCAAGCACGTTTTCTTGTAAATCAGTTGAACTAAAATTAACAAGTCAAACATAAGAGCACCAATATCGTTGAAAAGCACAATCAGACACATGTGAGCTGTAGCTAGACTAACACCAATTAACACTTTCTAAAATTATTGAAAATGCTAGCAATTTGCATATTCTGATTCGGCATAAGTAAACCAGCACAGGTGAAACTTACCGAGCCATACCATAAAGCATGATATACAGTTCCACAAGAACCTGGAAGAGCAGAAAACAAATTATTGTAAGAAACCGAAAAGTAATCAATTACATTGATGAGAGCATTGTCACCAATTCAGTCTTAAAGATTAGATCATTCACGTAAAATCTTGAATTCAACAAAAGATCCTTGTATGATGTTAACTGTGACAGGTGCTAAAAGAGTAGTTTGGGACAAATAATAAGATTTGATACTTATTAGGTATTAACCATGGTAAATTGGACAACAGTCCCTAAGCGTTGCATCCTGAAAATAACTCAAGTCTATCGCTAGTAATGACAAAGATACAATTCATGAAAAGTCAAATTTGTCCACAACAATTTTCAGTCATCACACGAATAAAAGAGTTCTTCACATGAAGAAACACAAAATATAAATCCCCAAATACATTCCATAACAAGAGCACTAAAACCAAACTTTTGACAAATTAATCTTGACATAGTTAACTAAGGAGGTATCTGAACATGAACACAACTAGCTATATGATATCATATATCAAGCTAAATGACAAAAAAAAAAAATCTCATGTACAAAAAAGAAAGCAGCTCAGATGTGACAACCAAGTTTTGATGATCAGATAATTATTCTCATTGTCCTCTAGAATTATTGTCAATGTGAAGTTTTGCATAAGGAGTGATACTTATTGCGCCTTAAGGATGATCTTTTATATTTATATTCAATTAAAACCAATAGAGTTCACACCAGATTGTTGTATAGTTTTCAAACAGAGATGATGATATCCATCTAACATAATAGTAGCAGTGCAATAGCTGATTGATGTTGTTAATTGCAAAAGTAGTACACAAGATTCTGGTGAGGTTTCACTTGTTGTCTCGCATTTATCTTCCGCACTATAGGAAAAATAACAGCTCTAATATATAACACTCAAACAGCTATATAGTAAGAACTAAAATCTAAAATCTGAGATTAGCCAAAAAAAAATTATAAGCATGCAAAATAAGCAAAAATCCTAGATGATTTAATATTGTAATATACTGTGATAAGAAAGACAATGGATTTAAAACTACAGGTAATTTGTTTATGGAATGTTATGGAAACTGAGGCAGAACTGTTAGTAATTTGGTAATCAGAGTACAAGGTTGAAAGTAATTTGTCTTAGAAAATCACCGACTGGCACATCCAATTGCATCAAAAATGAATTTATACCAACATCACAATCAGAAAGATGCTTAACTATCTCCAGAGTTGTTAGCAAAAGTACAAAGAAGAAATCTTAAGGCATTGTAATAACAAGAACATATGTAGGCCAAAATGAATCATAGCAGGTGTTGCCACCAAAAAAGGAAGTAATTCAGTTTAGCTATTCTTATCAACGCGTATGCTTCACTAAAAGATACATTTTATCATATTTATTGGAGAAGAAGGCTACCTTGACCTATTTGTTCACCAATTGTAAGATCTTCCCATAAGATCTCATAATCTAAACAGTCTGCATCTGTGTCCACTTTGTGAAGCGCACTGCTGCTGGTGCTCCCACAACTACTAATGCTACTTGTGCTATTGACATTAAGAGAAGACCAAGATCCTGAGGCTTCATTGTTTCCTGCCCGATAGTTTTCAGTCATTTGACTTTCTGATTTCATAAAAGACTCAGATGCTTTAGAATGATTGTATGCATTTTCTTGATTGCTATGCAACCATGGCCAAACAAAACGAGTCTTTGAATTGGTAGCATCCTGCTCATTTCCCTTCCATGGCCATACTATACCCTTCTTGGCAAATAGTGCCTCCGTCTTGCTTATGATCTTGTAGATGCCAGCCTTTCCTTCATCTTTGTCATTATTTACTTTGGCTGCTTTGCCAGGAGACTTGAACTCTATGACAGAAGAAAGCTCCCCAAAGTCACATGGTAGTACCTCTCCTCTCGGAGTGCTAGCATCACTACAGATACCATCCTCCTTGTGGTATGTTGAAATTGTGTCACGATCAGAACACTGGCTACCTTTGGTTGCTGTTTCCTGTTCCGTATTATTTTCGCCTTGCTTCATTCGAGAACGAACTTTATTTGTACCTTTAGTAGCCTGTCATGGTGGTTTTAAAAATCAAGAAAGAATGAACTAGAAAATCAATTAACAATAGATGTCAAACTAATATACTCAATGAACACTCCCAATTATTTTTGTGACCTATGCATCCATTGAATTATTTATGTTTAAGATCAGTAAGTGCTAACTTACTATATTGGTAATTTTAGATGCATTAGCAATTTGGAGGGGTTGCTGAGGATCCAAACCACCATTATCTGTAACACTTTTTCTAGCAGTGTCACTGATAGAAGCTTCCAAATTGCTAAAGGTTGAAGTGTATGTTGAATCCTGAAATGATTGAGAATCACTTGAAACACAAATAATGCCGGCCACGCTACCATCATTATCATAAAAGGGGTTGTGCGTGGCAATAACTAGAAAATGTTCTCCAAGTTTGTTCTTCACAGGAAACTTCCCTTTCCAGTTCTCCCCCATGTTTACATGCTGAACTATGCTCCTAGCAATGTTGAAATCACAGGAATCAACTAGTAGCTCAATAGCTTTTTGACCAAATGCTTCCGATGCAGTATATCCATAAAGTTCCTCTGCCGATCGGTTCCTACAAAATCAAAAACGATCATATTTGATAATTGATACTCTTCAATAGCCAAATGGAAAAGGTTCCTAACAAAATTGAGAAACCAAAAGTATCATTCTTTGTTGTATTGATACAAATACATACGCAAATATAAACATTTGACAGAAGAATATTTTTGAACCAGACAAATAGTACGTTACCTAAAACTAAAGTTAAATACCACCAGGAAGACAATTCCACTGCAGTTTTGATAAAAAATAAATAAATAAATAAAAGAACAATGGAATATGAATGAAGAAGATGAACTATAATTAGCATTTTAGCATAGAACCTTGCATATGTGAATTAACATCAGAAGAAGTGCAGACTTCTAGCATTCCATAATCAAGATAGTCCATTCTTGTCAGATTATAGATTTTGAACTTCTAGGTGAACAAACGATATGCGCATAACATTTTAGTACCTAAGCGATATTTACATTAATGCATTCTCCAATCATCATAATCAACATAAATACAATGAGTATGGCCATGCATTAAAGAGTTAAACCAAGAGAAACTGTTAGGGATTCTAAGGCACTTGATCACAAGAGAAAAAGGAAGCAAGGAGGAAAAGGCAAGGGAAACTGACCAATAGATTATCCGGCCCTCGAGATCAAAAATATGGACAGACTGAGCCATTGACTGCAAAATGTTTAGGTACTGCCTCTCCGACAGCCGGATCCCAGCGGGACTGCCACCGGGGGAGTCGACCGGCCCCCGACTCTCACGCTGCAGCCTCGAGGAGTGCCCGAAGGAGCTGGATCCCCTCGCCCAGGCCGCCGCGGAACCCTCGCCGCCTCCTCCGCTATTCGTCCTCGGCGGCGGCGGCGCCGCCGCCCGCTGCGGCGAGACCGAGCGGGACCTGCCGCGGTCCGCTCGGCGCACGTCGCCGCCATCCGCGGGCATCAACCTAGACATATCCTGCTTCAGCCGGGCGTGGT
>JBBPFQ010853963.1:0-12249 GCA_037974815.1 Kaempferia elegans
CCACGTGTATCTCTTCCTAACGGAACACCATCACAACCTCTCCTCTCACTCTCTTCACGTGACATGAAACATTGTCGAACCTACGTCAACCCAACCAACCGATGACCTCCTCTCTGCCGACTTCACTCCCTCTTACTATATCTCTTTGTTTTCCTCTCTCTCCTTTTCATTTTGCTTGCCTAGACATTATCACCTACCACCTCAGCGTCACTGTCGCTGAGCCAAGGGAGAGGTACTGTCGACCTTTCTTCCCTCCCCTCTCTTTTCTCTTATCTCGCTCCTCCTACTAAGCAACCACCACCCAACCAAACCAAGGATTCCACCTGACCAAACAAAGAGGGACTAACGGTCAACCCTTTTCTCCTTTCTCTCTTCTCCCTCTCCATGCACTCGTGCTGCCACCAAGGTACTCTTGACCAAACGGAGAGGAAGCAGATAACATTGTTGTCAGCACCTCTTCATTTTCTCAACTTCATCGTACACTGATTCAATTGAAGGTAAGAATTTGGTGAATAATTTTATTGTTAATGTTGGAAAATAATTATCTATTTTAAACTAATCACAACCTATTATTTAGGTTCAATTGGGTTGAGTGTTTCATATCAACAAAACGTTTGCCTTATTTCGTGGATCGAGGAAAATTGCAATGTAAACATTTTATTTTATTATTCTATTTTAAATTAGTGTATCTAGTTTAGAATGGGGAAATAAATTGCTGTTCATTAGTAGTGGGAGTTAAGAGTTATAATTGGAGGTATATCAAGGTACTTAAATAAAGATTAGATCCATCAACCTTATATTCTAATTAATTTCTAGACTTTTGTGTTTTTATCATTATTAAAGATTTGCGTTGTGTTTTCTGACTTATTTCTATATTGCTGCCTAGTTTACATGTTCCTTGTGCGTGGATAAATGTATAAAAATAGATTATACATATACTTCTATAATTGTTTTGAAAAAGAGATTAACACAACATTTAAAATAGTGAAATGGAAAGAAATTAAATTAATAGAGGATGAGGTTAACTAATTGATGTTCTTTTCATGATATCCACATGTGGATGATCATATGTGGATTAAGATCGGAAGAGCTTAGGACTTGTTTTTAAAAATATTGGTAGTTTTAATATTCTAGCTACTTGCTGACTTATATGTTGATACTAAGGTTCATAATCTCGAGTCGTGTTGGAGTTTTAATCTTTAATATTGTTTCTATTGTGTCGATGTTTTGATGTATGGTGTTGGTGGCGAATTAGAGATGAAGAAAAAAAAAAAGATAACTAAATAATTATAGTTAAGTTTAGATTTTATGTCCCATATGACATGATACAATTTTGGCATTATCTTATATGTCCACAAGCTAAAAAAAATGTTATCAATTTATCATGCCATTTGGATAAATAAAAATATATAAAATACAAAGAAAAAGGGGATACAACCAAGATTAGGCAAGCCCAATCACCATCATCTGTTATCCCACAACCTAGGGAGTTACTTATATCTGACGGAGCGTCAAATCAAAAGATCAGAGTATACTCCAATGAGGCAATGACCAGTATACATAAGTTTGCACTCTGAAGATCTTCTTAATATTTAATTGTCCCTCTCCAGAGAAACTACTATTCCCCACAACCTAGGGAGTTTGCACACTCCTATTATGGAGTTATGGAGAAGAATCAGAGACTAACTTCGTATGCGACAAGAAGATGATGCAAGTCTTCGGGTGATACTATCAAGGGATAAAGGTGTTAACAAAGGCCCATCACCTGGCCTTGTCTTCTATAATTCACTATGTTTGAAGAGATATTTAAGTGTTGACATGACACAAGGTGGTGTTAATATGACACAAAACTCATTGCAATGATTGACATGACTACATAGGAGGCATTGCTTATATCAAGTAGTGCCAAATTTTAATAATTCATCAAAACGATATTTTTCAAACTTGTCATTCGATTCAATACATGATTTCAAACCATGGTTAGTACTTGTACATTTTTATATTGACCTTGTCTAAAGATCATATGCTAATATACAATTAAATTTTTTTCAACTTTTATCAAAAAGTTGATTTAGGTTAGTGATTCACTCAAATCAATAAATTTTAAATGAAGAAAATATATATTAAAAAATGAAAATTATAAGTCTAGCCTCATACCACAATAATTACATGGTCACATGAGGTTGTGGTAGTGAGCGATCGTCCCATGAGTAGTATTTATTTGTGTAAGCGTGTTATAACCATGGATTGAAATATCGAGTCGTGCCACTCAAAACGGACACTAGTTATTGTTCCGACGCGGGATCAGCATTGGTACCTACCATTGCCCCCATGGAGGGCATCACAACCCCAAAACAACCGTCCGTCCCCACGAAGGTTGTCGCGACCTCACAGTGGCCCTCCGCGGCGGCGTGGAGGGGGGCCGCAAGGATGCCCATACAATGCTAGAAAAAAAAAAAAGTAATAATTAAACTTGAACTTAGGCTGATAATTTTAATCAACTCTTAGCTATAAATAGGATAATCTAAATAGGTTTAATCAAAGCCTAATACAATTATCCTATTAATTTAATATATATTTTATTTATTTTAATTTCAAATATATATAATAATTATTATTATTTATTTACCATATAAAGGCACAAAATTTTCAAATTTTTTGAATTTTGAATTTTTTTTAAAATTTAGATTTTTTTTTATTTTTAATTAATATATTTACATTTTAAAATACTAAAAAATATAACATAACATAATACGGTATCGAAATATATCGTTCCATCATAAACCGAAACTCCAATACAATTTGAAATTTTAAACCATGGTTATATCATTGTATGGTACTAGTGGGACTTTAACCCATCATACAGTATTACATTCTAAGGGTAATTGCTCCAATAATTCACTTCTTAGTGATACACTTATTAGTGATGGATTTATTGGTGGTGACTAAAAAGATGATAATTAAAAGTATAGTGATAAAATATAATGATAAATGCAAAGAATAATTGTTGGCTTTAATTGATAATGAATTTAAGTAGAATGAAAATAAATATATATATATAACTGAAATTGAGAACATAAAGTTGTAATATAAAATGTGGCTTTACCTACTCCCAGAGTAATTTGTGGTCACTTTCTATTTTTCTTTGTCCTCCACTTTTGATTTTTGAAATTATAGTTGCTTTTAGTGAACACTTAGAGTTGCTTAGAGATTCTCGACATGATGATTTTAATTTGGTTTTATTGGTTGTATCGTTGGGTTGCAAGGTTGCAAACAAAGTTCCACTTTAGAAACACATGGAAAATATCATAAGTTTAAAAGAGAAAGATATCTCCATTAGTATGAGACATTACAAAATCACGAGGGTTTAGGGCCAAAGTGGGTAATATCATACCTTTGTAGAGATGTGAAACCTTTTGAAACCAACAATTGGTATCAGAGCCCGGACTGTCAGAAGGTCTAACCGCCGACTGTGTACTAGGGCTATGGTCTAATCGAGTCATGTGAGTAGAATATTAACCTCGAACAAAGGAAGTAGGGACTCCTGTGTCCGGATCAAGAGGAATAGACACTATGCAGGAAGTCTTGGTGGACAGTCAGGCAAAGAAGCTCTAGTTGCGACTGGGCAACGAAGACATAGTAAGTCAGTTGGACTGAGAGGCAAGAAAGTCCTAGTAGGTCTGTAGACTGAGGGAAATGAAGATTACTAGGTCGGTTGGACCGAGGGACAAAAAGACCTAGTGGGCCGAGGATCGAACGCCAAACGGATAGACTTTCCGCTAGAGGCTGTGGTCCTTCGTTTGAAGGGGCAATTGTTGTGGTTGTAAGGTTGCAAACAAAATCCCACATTTGAAATATATGAAAAAGATCATGGTATAAAAGAGAAAGATATCTCTATTGGTATGAGGTCTTTTTGGTAGAACCCAAAAACAAAATCATGAGGGTTAGACCAAAGTGGATAATATCATACAATTGTAAAAAAATGTGAATTCTTTTTAACCCAACAGTACCTTTTATTTTGTTCACATAACTTTAGCATATGATTTTGTTGGAACTTCTGTACAAAAATATATACATAGTTTGTTGAAAACTTTTTGTTTATCTTGAGTTAGTAATTGTTGATATGTCTCTTAATTTCCTAATATTACATTGTTACAAAGTGGGGTATCCCTTGGAAAGTGGAAATTATACCAACAAAGCATAACAATCTAAAAGTCACAAAATGGTTAGAAAGGCTTCTTAAACAAACACATTCTGTATTCAAGCTTACATATGAATTCCAACCACAAAGATTGATACAAACAAGTGAAAACAAGAAATAGAAATATATACTGAAGCCTTCTCAACTCAATTTTAGAATCAAATCTGGATACAAGAATAAGAGAGAAGCCAATGTGAAATCTAACCAATTGATACATACAATAGCAAATCAAGTAAGTTTAACTTGCTCCATAACTAGATATACTGACTATTGGAAATTTGGAATTATGCAAATGCAAATAGCTTAATCATGTTAATTTGGAACAAAGAGAAACGAGAACAATGCTAAAAGCTAAGAAAGGTTTGCATAAGCATAATTAATATCAGTAAAGTGCATACTGCTGCATGAGCTGCTTGTTGGTGACACACATCAGATGTCACAACCCAGACTCGTGGACACCCATCAACCTTCAAAGCAACTACCTGCATGGACCAGTAAACAGTTGCCTCACCATCAAACTTAAAGTTGAGGAGCTCACAAGGTAGTAACTAGAAGAACAAGAATAAAAAAAAGTACAGGAAAAGTAACTAACTAAACAGACCAGGTCTTAACGATAGGACAGAGCATATAGATGTTGAGAGTTGAGGCTCTAACCATTTATCACAACTATGGTTCAATTCCAATACAATTACAACTGTTGTAGGAAAAATATTATGATATCTACAGCGAAAGACCAGACTCAATAACAGAAACTGTTTGCTTTGGTATTACTGTTATATAATATGCGTTTTAATTAAAATATTTGGCACCGTCATCATGTGACCCTTGCTGGCCCACCTTCTGAGTTGCTACTCACTTCTTATCCAATCTGCCTATGTCCATGCCCACCAGTTGAACAGGGAGAAGAATTAAAATGGTAAATCAATTCCAGATTGGATTCGGATCCATCATATAACTCATTAAGCTCGCAGAAAGATCATCTGCACCCCTTGCCTAAGTTCATACCCACTAATCAAACACGATAAAAAAGTTGCATAAAATGGTTCATACTAGTTCTCACTAGCTTCATATCAGAAGCTTATAGAAAGTTTATCTCCACTGTTGAGCAAGTCAAATTGTCATCAGTATCAGCAAGCTTTCAAGCCATTGATACAAGTGAACTGTTACTATCCCTTTCAACATTTCTTTCTTCGCCACTTTCTATCCCTTCAATGGTCCAACAGTTCTGGTGCATCAAAGGCTTGAAAGGATTGCTGATACTGATGACAATTTGACTAGTTCAACAATGGTGATAAACTCTCAGCAAGCTCATTAGATGACAAATAGTCCCTATTTATTTGCATGAGGATGTTATGTCATTGGTTATCATTAATGAGGGCTTCGAGGACCTAGCTCCAATGATTCAATTTTCAATGGATTTATTGTTAACAATTATATGGTGATATTAAAGTGAATTAATTTGTGATAAAAGATGGAGAAAATTAAGTGGACTGAATTGTAATACTAAATGGTGATAATTAAGTGGACAGACTTGTGAATTGTGATTATAAATTTAAGTGGCATAAAGATAAGAGTTGACTTTATATTAAAATAAAACCTCCATCTTAGAACTCTTGTGGTGTAGTGAGAATTGCAACTCATCTAGATTCTTGAACTCTCAATTAATATTAAAATGTATACACATCTTTTATATTTACCCAATTAGCAATTTGTAGTTCTTGTTTTCGTTGTCCTCTAGTTTTGCAAACAAGGATTGATTTTGAAGTATTAATTAATTTCAGATGGTACATAGAGTTGTTTAAAAATCCTCACTTTTTATTTATTTGCTTTACTTTTCATTTTGTCCATTTGGCATTTTGTTACTGGATATGGTCGGTGTATTTTCTTTATTAAAATAAATGAGTATATACATTTTTGTTGAATAACAACTATATACTTTCAGTTGGCAAATATTATTATAGTTTTTTATTACCTTTATATATTTTCTCTAAGTGGGATAACTCCTGATAAGTAGAATTAGAGCCCTGAGGCATGACAAGTATGTCCTTATCTGCACCATAGGACACACAACGTTAAAGAGTTTCGATAAGGTTAGTGTATGATTAGCTTATTATTGCTACTGCAGATAATTACATGAAGTGAAATTTTGCAAGTTCCCTACTTCCCAAAAATAAGCTATCAAATAAAAGGACTAATTTTTTTATCTGTTCATCTTCGAAAAAGAAAACAATTTGCTTACAAAGTTAATGCAAGGATACGTATGTGAATTTGCATTATAAAATCATTATACTTTCTAACAATTGCATCACTTGAATATAGAAAATTTAAATAGAGTGAAAAATATGAACGCAAAAATCGCACCTCCTTTTCAATCCAATAATCAGCGCACATGTCACATGAGAATATTATATCAATCCTGCTCCATCAAAAAATTGCATGTCAGATATAGCATAAGGAGATTCTTAAAATTATATTATGATGTGGGGCAGTGTGGGGGCCCGCTACGGTGACAAATTTCACCTTTTGCATAATTAAAATTATATCATGATAAATAGACATCTTTTGACCATAATCTACTAAAAAGAGTACCTATAGAAAATTGATTGGTTTCATGACAAGAGTAGGAGCGCAAGCATTTTTTTACACCAATTAATTTTTGTGAGAACTTAAATAACATGAAAAAGGTGATATAGGAAAACCCAATTATGCAATACAACGACATCACAACCTCACTGCATGCTCAACCAGTAAAAAGATAATCAAAATATGGAAAAATGGGATATAGGGAATATCTCCTCCTACATGCATATTTGAGGTACCAAAAAAACTAATATCGCAAAAACCACTATCCTAAAAATTTGAGATAAACTACAACCATAAAGATTCTGCATTTAAGCCAATTAGGACGTTGCACACAAATTTCTCACACTTTTTAAGAATTTCAAAAGAAATGGCTTTTTCATTGAGACATAAAACAAGTGTCACCAATAGCAATACTAAAGAACCATACCAATGAGACATTAGTTTGTCATGACAGTTTCTACATTTCAAAAGGGATTGTAAAAGACTCAATTAACTCAAATGATCTAAAGAAATGTAGGAAACCATGATTGAATAACCTTACCCTCCAAAGTTTTCCTTATGAGTTGGAAGTCCAGACATCATAGCATCAAACACCACAACCACTTTTACTTCTGTAGAACTTGAAGAGGCAACAGAATAAGACATAAGATGTTTTATCAATTAATACAATTGATAGAATAAAATGACAGTGACATATTTCAAATAAATTAGATACAGATCTTTAAGAGGATTGTATACAAGAAAGTATCAACATTTAAAAATCTGATGTTGCATCAGGTGACACTGGAATACCATTCCAACAAGTTATTAAAATCTAGTATTGGTCGGCATGTGTAATCTCTAGTGTCCCCCATGCCAATAATGTGGATGGGTTATGTAGCAAGCTCATACTAGGCATGATTTGGTACACTCCAACACATTGAGACATGAATTCAAGTAATATTTATTATTTTCCTATAATTTTTTCTTCAACATTCTAATTGAAATGATTATTTTGCTATAGTTTATTCTTATAAGTAAATAAGCTAATTGGAAGAAGATTATATGAGTAAAATTATTATAAATTCATCTTGGCACGTATGAAAGTAAAAATTCTTATAATTGACACCTACCTAATTGATAGTCTTATTAAGTATAGAAAGTAAAAAAAGAATTAAATAAGTAAAACATATGTGAATTTATCTCAACACATGGCAAAAGGTGACTCGTTCACCCAAGTGCCCCTCACTGTCGGCCCCACGGCGAGATGAAAGGAGTAAATCACAATGACCGAATAGCTTCTCTAGGTGAGTGGGATTTTATTCCCCAAGGGATTGTTCTCCTGGGGATTTGATCCCTTCTCTCATGTGGCAATTTACCACGCATGTACCAACTCGGCTATGCCCAAGTATCAGTAGCTATAATACAATCAAATGTCGATTCAATTGATTATCTAATTACTATAAGGCTAAGCTTTAGAAATCAATAACTAAGTAAAGAGTATTGAAGGATTAAAACTCATTTAATTCATCTCAACATATACTTCAATGCATGTCAAGTGAAGGTACAACACCAACAAAAGCATACTATTTCGGACCAAGATAACTCCGGCATAAAATGATGTGTTCAACCTTAGTATTAACTTCAAATTAGAAACAAAATAGTAATGATCATCTTTTTGTCCCTTATCATCATATAGAACTTTCTTTCAGTTATCATATTATCATATGTTAGCAACTTCGCAACCTAGTTTTCACAATAAGATCATTGCTATTATCATGTCCAGCTGAACTTAATTCTAATGTAAATAATTAGAGTAGAAGCATCAAAAGCATAAAGGAAAGCTCAAGACTAGCAACAGCATGCAAAGTTCTGCATCAGACCTATGGCTTGAAGTTCCACTTAGCAGTTTTTCTACTTATTTAGTGTTGCCTTCTAACATACCTCAGCATAAAAAACGTAGTTCCAAACACCAACTCTCCCATAATGCCCATATAGTCTGCTTAAACTAGGAGCTTTTCTTTTCTAAAAAGTTTATTGTGTTACTGATTATTGTCTTTCATTCCAATCACAATGGCAACCATCATTAGATATCTTTCAGGTAGCAGAAAAACAACCACAAATTTTCAAGATCTTATTGAGATCATACAAACATATGAATAAGCCAGGGAAAAAAGTGGAATAATTATCACTGTCAGAATCAAACAAACCTTTAATTGCACTAAAAGTTATCAACTCATCAATCAGCTTTTGGCGAGCAATATCAAGTTTTCCCTTGATAAAATGCTTCTTCAATTTTGGCCAATACCCACATACATTGTATCCATCCACAAGAAGTACTGGAACAGCAATTTCCAACCCCTGGTTCGTGCTGGACAGGAAGCTTAGAAATCAAACAATGACCAATGTTTCTTGGCTACTCAGAAGTGTGACTGCATTAATTTTTGTATCCAAATAATTAGTATGAGTGCTTACTAATAGAGGTTCATAGTTGGATCTTTATAGAACTCTGTGTCTCTTGGAATTTCTTCTTTAACTACCTTCTTTTTTCGATAGCTTGTGGCAGGCCTTGGGATAGTTGATCCCTGTCTTTGAATATCCTGCAGTCAGGCATAAACTTTTAGGTACTTAAGTTTAAACAAGTATAGTGTACTATGAGGAATACACAGTGTCAGCTCTTGTGTCATTCTAAACATCAATTTATAAATGGCTCCAAGTAGGCCATGAATCTACCCCACCATGGAAGAAAATGATTGAATGTGGTGGCTAATGCAGCATGTGTATGACCAGATATGCTTCATTCTTAAGATCACCTAATTCAAAACTATGTAGTTTGATGAGTGCAAGAATAGTGGAACTGAGAAGGGGAGCTAATGTGTCTGGTGCTGACATGGCAAGGGGCAGATTCTATGAACAAGTATACAGGCCTCACATTCATGGGACATAAGAGAAATCCTTTAACTTGCATAACCATGGCCATCTAATAAGAATGTCATAGGTTAGCATGTAATAGATGTTCCATTAACTGCACTAGAGGACTAGCATTCCAAGTCCATAGTTATGCATATTTGACTTTTTCTTATTTTGTTCTTTTTTGTTGTAGACTTTGTGACCTTGTTTTGGTTCATGGTTTTTGCAAATATATATATCCATGGCAGATACATACATTAATCGAGGAAGAGGCAGACCAAAGAAAACTTGATTAGCAACGATAAAATAAGATAAAATTTATTTAAATATAGATAATGATATAGTAGGGGATCAAATCCAATGGTGAAAGACGATCCATATAGACGATCTCACTTAGTGGGATAAAGGCTTCGTTGTTGTTGTATGTATCCAAGAAGGCATGAATGGGATGACAGTTTACATGTAAAATAAATAACTTCTAAAGTTTCAGTGTTTTAGCTGTTAAATATTTCTCTGTATGTGAACTGTGAAATTTATTGCAGCTGAATTTATATGTGCATGAAAACAAAATCACATTTTTGGTCCATTTTCTCTATCATCACAGACATCCCTTATAAAATTTAGCATTAGAATGAAATTCTAACTAGCACAAAATCGACAAAAAAAAAATTCAGATCTTTGCATATATTTAACTAACAATATATCTGCACTTTTTTTCCTTTGTTGTTTACTCAAAGAAGCATTCCAAACTGAGACTCACATTGAATGCATGTGGCAGGTTACAGTGGTGTGCGCCTTACAATACCCAGCACCCTCTCGTCGGAACCTTTCCTTAGAACATTATGTATGGTAGTATACTACGCATTTATCAATATATCATGAGTCTCCATCTAGGGTGGGCTTGGCAAAACAGTCCAGTACATGATGCAGAAGCAAGAAGTAGTTACAGGATATCTGAATGAAAGAATCAAGATAAAAAAGATTGGCATACCTTCCATATCTTTAAAAATTGCAAGTTTTGCTTGACATTGGATGTGATCCTTGGTGGAGCTTGATCAGGACTCTACAAGAATGAGCTGTTAGGTCCTTTGATAATACCATGCAATTGAGGAAAGAACAAAAAATGATAAGAAATGTAAAATACAACTCGAAGAACCAACAGCCAAATTCAGAAGAAGAGAAACCACAATTTCATATGATGAACTTAATGCACGGAAACTATTAGATTCAAACTATTGCAAACCTATTTACGAGATTATCATAGCTGATAAAATAAATTAAATTGTTGCAAAGGATTAGTCCTGCGTGAAAAGCACGGTGTCAGGTTAAGTTATTAAACTTGAATGGAATAATGTGCCATTCGTGCTGGTCTACTTATTTTGACTTCTGTCAAAAAAAAAATATCGATTTAATCTCCTTGAGCACCTAACTTATAAGTCAGAAAGATACAGAAAGCACGGTTTAATCAATAAAAAAATCCACAAAGCAAGGGCAGATTATGTCTATATAACGAAGAAACAAAAACGGTCGCTTTCATCGCACTTTTCCCCTCTTCCCGTTTAAAAATGTCTAAACTTCTGAGCAAGTGGAAAGACAATCGCTATGCATGAAATGGAAACGGATAAAATTTTATCACATATAATAGCATGCTTCAGTAAATGAACATAGAATAAAACTTTGTGACGTGCTCTATTTTCTAAACAGTAATTATCTTAGCAAAGACCGAACAAGCATAGAGCGAGAATGAAAACAATCCCAGACCCAACAGTTGAATCATCATTGTTATCATCTTGAAAGGCGGAGAGGGAAAGGGTATGAGTGAGACGTACCCTGCGGTCGCAGTTGTTGTTGTTGCTGCTCCTGCTTTTGGATTGAGACTTCTTGCTACTGACCATGCCGACGATATGGAGACGCGAAAGGGAGCAAGGAGACACAATCGGAGTTCGCAATTTCATGATATCTTACGGGATCCTATCTTCCTCTCTCATCGCTATCCTCCTCCCTTGTCCCTTCTTCCTCCTCTCTCGCTCTTGCGCTCGCGATCTAATCATCTAAGTGCGACAGGACCTGCGAGGGCGCCGAGTTGCAGACTTGTGGCTCGAAAGTAAAGAGAAAAATTTCATTTAAGCCCTTTACGATTTATCTGCTTTTTAAAATGCTACCAGAGAATTTAAGGTTATCAAAATACTACTAAAAATTTTAAAATAAAACTTTTAGGGAGAACTTAACCTTTTTTTTTAATCTGCTCTTATGATCCGACTAGTTCATCAAACCCATAAAAATTATCTACTAGCTACTTAAATTTATTATCTAAGAAGTATTTCAAACAAGATCAAATATTATTTTTATCATACAATAACTAATATATTTTCTTAATTGTTGGAAATGATAAAAAAATTTCAAAGTTAAAATGTAAAAGGAGAAACAAATATTTCAAAGTTAATACCGTGAAGGGATGGCAATGGGTCGGGTTCGGGTAGGATTTTATATCCTCCATGCCCATACCCATCGGGTATAGGATATCCAATGGGTATACCCATACCCATTAAAAGATCGGACATCTTCTATATTTATAA
>JBBPFQ010854068.1:0-12248 GCA_037974815.1 Kaempferia elegans
TTCACTACAAAATTATTTTAATTCATGGATATTTTAATTTAAAATTATTTTTCTGTGAATCACAAAAATAATTTTTATTAAAAGAATTTTTTTAAAAAATTTTCTAACGATTATACTATTTTTATGATTTTTTTTAAAAAACCATAATTTTAAATTTCATTAAATTTCATTAAAAAATTTGTTTTTTGAAAATCTTAATTTTTCTATTATTCCAGTACTTGTTTTACACATGTAGAAAAAAAAATATTTTTGGAAATCAAATTATATTTTTCTTTTTTTAAAAAAAAAGTCAATTTTCAATTAAAAAATTATTTTAAAAAAAATCTATTTTATTTCTATTTAAATTTTGTATATGTCTTAGAAAATATAAAATTACACTTATAGAAAGATTTTTAAATTTTTTTCATCTCAAAAAATATTTTTAAATATTTAAGTATGACACAACTTTTGTTTAAAAATTTAAATTTCTTTAGCAATTTAAAAGTTTAAATTTTTACTCTGCTTAACTTAGAATTTAATTATGTATTAAACCCCCAATTTTTATGTGATCAAAGGGGGAGAATAGTTAAGTCTATGGGTAGTAGCATTTCTTTTTGTTTACTATTTATAATGCCCTTAGTTGTTATTATTTTGTTATTAAATGTATGTTTGATCAAAGGGGGAGAATGGTTCATGTAACGTGGTTCAAAGATAACTTGCTCCTATTCCATGGCGTATCTGTAAGGTGGACAACTCCTCAATCCGTCGGTGGATTAATCCCCAGCAACACCGGCTAGCATAATTTTCCTTGTCGATGGAGAAACCTCTCTACAACTCCAACAAACTCTCGGATTTGCTTTGACTTGGAAGACTACTAATTATGGGCTAGCCGTCTTTAATTTTCTCAACTCTAACCAAGCTTCAAGGTTTAGTTATATAGGCAACCAGCTAAAACACTAAGTTATTTTTTCGCCTACCAATCGACTGCTAAGTATAGTAGTCGACTGGTCCCTCAAAGAATTTGATTGTTACTCTCTAACGGCTTGATACCAGTCGACTGCCCCCATGGGCCAGTCAACTACTCCACATGAGTTGAGCAAACATAAAAATTTTATTCATTCTCAGTCGAGTGAACTCCAGTAGACTGGTACATCCATAAGTCGATTGATACCTAAGTACAATCACTCTGCACTCATACCCTCACGACCCACTTGACTCTTCTTCACAGCCTTGACCTCTTGTCTTCAAGTCTTTTTCCTTTGGCTCTTATCCCTCGGATACATTCAATCCCGCGGCTTATCCCTAATGTCATCCTTTACGTATGCCTCGAAGTGTGCTTCCCTCGGCCTTGTCCTTGTTGTCTTATCCACGATCCCTTAGATGTTTCATCCTTCACCGGATGTGAAGTCATCAAGCTGAGTCATATGTATATCCTACAATCCTGTACAACTCAAATACACATATCAAATACAAGGGTAAATATAATTTAAACTCTTTGCCCAAACATCTAAACACATAATCTCATGGACCCTCAAGATTGTCATATATGAGAGTGAATGATCAGTAATTCACTTGTAACGAAATGCATCATATGTATGCACATATACATACATAGATCGGGTGAACTAGGGGTGGGCAGAATTTTGTTAAAACCGAAAAAACTGACCGAACCGAACTGACCGATTTTTTTGGTTTAGTTTTTTTAGTTTTTTGGCCGGTTTCGGATTAATTTTTTTGAAAAATGGTTTTTCATTTCGGTTTGCAGTTTTAGCTCCCAAAAAACTGAATCAACCAAACCAGTCATATTGTAGGTAGCTTATGTACTATTTTTTGCTTGTGACCACTGATTATCAACTGGGTTGATAATCAATTAGATATAATGTTAAATTCTCAGTGTGATGTGACATGGTAACAGAAGAATTTCAATTGCCTAGTTATCTGGTTTTCAAAAAAAATAATATAATAGCACAATCTAATTATATATTTACATATTCACTTAACTATTGTCACAATAAGATAATAAAATTTTAGTATTATCCTTTTTATATTTTAGTTTTTACTTCAAATTGATACTTTTTCTTATCTTTAAATTAATATATTTAGTAACACAAAATCAATTTAATTCATTATATAAACTGTATATAACCGACCGTACAAATCTGACCGTATTACAATAAAAATCGGACCGAACCGTAATAAAATGGTTTGGTTTTGGATCAAAGATTTTCAAAATCGAAACCGAAAAAATCAAACCATAATAAAGTAAAATCGGACCAAACTAGCTGATGCACACCCCTAAGATGAACAACCTATAATACACCAAAGAGAGACTACCATATATACATGGGTGAATCACCTGCAATTCATCTAATAATATATCATGTGTATACACATATACAATGTGACAACACCTCACGCACTAGTCATCAGTCCATCCCGTGGGGACGTGTATACACATATACAAACACATATATAAGATGAACGAACCATAATCCACCTGAAAAAGTGATTTACTTAGAAATAGGATGAACTACCCGTAATTCATCCCGTAATATATCTCACATAAGAATAGGGTGAATGACCTACAATCCATCCTGTAAGAAAAAATTAACTTAATTTGGCAAAAGGCATGAACACACAGAAAGACTCAAAAACCACGTTTAAAGCACGAAACAAATACACTATATTCATATAGAGTTACTTAAATTATTCATCCAATATAAATAATGCATTTCTTTAGAACCAAAATTTTACAGACGGAAGTTCAAGAATCAAGACTACCATAATCACATTCACATAACTCCTAGCAAGTGGAGCCGAAGCTCTCTTGTATTTTTCAGATATAGGTTCCTGACATAATCATTTAATGATATTAGTCCACTTTTTAACCCTTCTAAATTCCATTAATAAATTTTGAAAGACTAAACAACTAATAGGTTATGAAAAGGACAAATATATGGCAAGATCAAGCAAAATAGAGATCCATAGAAGCATGCAATTTATTATTTACTTATTATGGTATAAGCCCTGACTTGCAACACTAATAAGCATTTAAAATAAAGGTATAATCTACTTCCTAATCAAGCCGAAAGGTACTTTGAATTTTATCATAACCAAGCTTATGTGAGCCATTTCTTAAGTAAATTAGCACGGTATATGCTTTCCTTGAATGGAAACTACACTTGGGACCGTGATTAATCTCTTATTAATCTAGCCCCAAATATGGTCCAAGTCAACAGGGAGTGTTATTCACTATTGTTATATCATGCTGAGGTAGACAACTGATACTGATATTTATCCCCATTCAAAAACTGGTCTACTACAATAGAGAGATTAAGTAAGAGGATCTATTTTATTTTACGCTAAAGCGAAGAAAATAGAGTAGCAAATCATGCAGGAAAGTGATCAAAGGAATCAAGCAAGAGAAACTCCACCTGAGTAAAGGGCCCAATTTTCTTTAGTTGGGGTTCCCTTTTGTCAAACAATTCAAGCCACATTGCGGGGTAGCAATGCTCAACATCATGACCGATGGCATCAGCACAACTTCATGTTGGTAGGAACGACAGTAACACAATAAGACGTCGCATTGGCGATCAGTTGACCGCGACATCGGCTAATAGGGCAGGCAATGACAACCGCAGAAAAAGAGATTAAGGGAGAAGACGACGGCAATGGTTCACGGAGAGAATGAGTCGGGCTCGGCTTCATATCCATAAAGTTTTGGAATTTACAACTAGGTGTTTTAAAATGTTCCAGTACTATAACAGATCCTTACTATCATATCCATCTGGAAATTGTCCCTCAATAATAAGAAACAAAGAGAACTCAAAAAAAACTTTTCTTGACCAGAAAAAAGGATTGGAGATCGATACAAGGGGTAAGAATAAGTAGGAAAAACGAAGCTTTTGTTTCAAGCATCAATTTTTCCCAAAACCCAGAAGAAATCTCTCAAAACACTCCTAGCGACGATTCAGTTTATTTTCTGCTTCTTCTGTCTATTGAAGACAAAGTGTAGTTTCAACTCTCTCCTCAATCTCCCAACACACGTTTAGCGATTCTCTTTCTTTTTTGCTTCTTCTGTCTATTGTATTCTTCGTACAAGCTTATCGCGGACAAAGTGTGATTCAACTCTTTCCTCAATCTCTCGTTCTCTGTAATAACTTTGTGAACTGAAAATCGATCCTCCAACTTCCTTCTCACCTCGTCGTCATCTACCAGATTTCCATTCTTCTGCATCTCTTCAGGGTCCATAAGGACGTAGTGCTTTTGCAATTCTCTTCGTTTTTGGCAGCTTATGGCAGATTTGCTGGTCGGTTTGGACAGCTCGCATATGATTGATGAATCTCTGAATGCTTGCAGCGGGGAAGCAGTGGAAAGGAAAACCTGGGACTGGGCAGGATTCACCCTTCCCATGCTCATGACGCTCGTTGCCATGGATGAGATGGACGAATTGTAATGCTTCGTCAGAAGGCTCAGCTCCCAAAGGACAGAAGCAAGAGCGCCACTTAGGTTGGGATCTGTAGCATCAGGTTGGTATTTCTGTACATAAAAGTTTGATGAGAACAATAACAAAGTGATAACCACTGTAAAGTAGAAGGAAATTCTTACTGAAACTAAACCAGAAAGTGAACCACCGCCAGCGTCATTTTCCAAGAGATTCCGACACTTGCTATTCTTTTGCAGCAGATGTTTTAGTGTCACCAGGGCTACACATGTTGAGAATGTAGAGAATTAAATAGCAAAGATTTAATGAATGCATCATTGTTTCGATATCTGAACTCTGTTTAATCACCAATATACAGTTAACAGGACAATAAAAGGATGAAAACTTTTACTTTTTTTTGGAACACAAAATTCACATTTAGTGTATCTAAAGCATTTTCCTAACAATACAATGCATATTGGTGTAGTTAGAATACAAAGCAAAATTAAATTCAAAATATATTCCAAGGAATTTGTGTAGTTTTTTCATACTTTTTTCTTATCTCAGACACAATATTAAATGGAGCAATATGAACAAGATAACAATGCCACAAGAGCTTAAAAGAAACACAAAAGTTTAGAAAGATACCTACCTGCCATAGCCTCTGCAGATCCATAGGACAATGAAAAAGTAGCAAGGCGTTTTATGAATGCTGCAGCTCTCTGCATGTCGTGTTGTTTTCCCTCACAAAGCATGATCTTTAAAGCTTCAGCTAACACTTCACCCTGATCTCTGCTAGCAGAAAACCAACTAGCACAATTCGCATAAACATGAAGTAAAGACTTGTATGCATTGATTAAACATACTTTATTGGCATTTAAGCAAAGCATGATGAGTTGCAACATAATGCTACAGTTACACTATGCAATTGTGAAATTATGATTCACATTGGAGTTTTGCTAAATTTGATAATCTAGAACAGTATCTCTATTTGGATAATTGATCATATGACTTTATAGATAACTATGAGAGCAATAAGCAATTAGGCAGCCAATCAATTGAAGATGTGGATAAGCAAAGGCCCTGGAAGCAAATAGATACAGAAAAGAATGTTCAACTACAAACCTGTCAGGTCTATACTCTAAAAGAAGATTATAGAGCTGGACAAAAAAATCTTGCAGATCTATATTCAATGCCTCAAGATTATTCCTCATCACCCTGAAAGTAACTATGCAGCACTGCAGGCGTTCTGAAACTGACAAGGGATTTTGAATTGTGCCATGGTCACTATAACCAGCAAGTTTCTTTAGGCATTGCATAAGATCCCCCATAAAATCCAAATCAATCAAATGTGAAAATTTTCCCAAGCCTTTCAAGCATGGAGCAAGCAAAGGGAGTGAGCTAGAACCATGGGAGAAAGAAGCAGCATCAGTTTTGGACCTACAGATGCCAAGGTAAGGGTTAGTTCACTCAATAGATAGGAGCAATTTTTTGCACCGCACACAGAAAGTACACTTTTTATATTCATACTATGCACTGTAATATTATATGAGAGAAAAGGAAATGAGAGGAACATTTTGTTGTCTAATAAAAAAAAGAAGGAAAACAACAATAGATTCACCTTGAAGCATGAGAATCTGTGCAATGCTTCAAAATACGGAAATATATTTCAAATACAGCAGAGAGAGTTTCAGACTGCATCCTTTTTCTTTCTTTCGAGTCTGGAGCAAATGAAACGGTCTTGAAATCTGCAGTAACCTATAGGAGATATAGAAGCACTTAAAACCTCAATCATTAAACATAACACACACAATTGCCACCATAAACTACCTCTTCCCTTGTTTTTGCCACCAATTCCTGCCTGGTTTTCCTTTTTTCACTGCCTTGTACTTTGTTCGAACCATCTTGAGTTTTCCACTTCCCCTTTTTCTTTATTTTGACTGCTTCCGTCTGAGTGTCTGATTTTCCAATGTCCTCATCGAATGTCAAAGACAAAAGGACCTAGAAAACATGCATTATCCAACTATGAATACAAGAAACTGAACAGTTCCAGATGAAAATGTGCAATTTGAAAAAAGAACAATTTCTCAATCTTAGAAGCTGTCAATTCATTACTTAAGACAAATATATCCAATTACAAAGAATTGAAATGGTTTGATAAAATAACATAAACAATCTACACATTCATTGAGAAAAGATAAAGGATAAGCATACTTCTATACTGTCAGGATGTAGTTGGCACTCATAAATCTTGACCTGATAGGCAATCAATCGCACTGCTTCAAAAGTAGCTTCACCCCCATGCTTTCCCTCGTTCAAAAAGATTGATTTTGTAGCATTGCAACACAGTTTTCTGCCATAATAGAAAGCAGAGACAAATCACAGGATTATTTTAATTTATTTTCATTATATTATGTTTTCGAAGAATTGACCCCTATAAACTTCTCTATGATAATTGTTGAAGAATTAACAAGATTCAGAAACATTTAACAGTTTGATACACAAGGAAATATGAAAAGAAATAAGTAGATATAATGATAGAATTTCGCATTCATGGCTATTATCCCTTCAAGTGAAAATAGAATAAATTATCTAAGCTAAATATCACATTGTGTACTAATCTAACAACAGCAACAATCGAGTGTACTAATCTAACAATCAAAAATTATTTCTCTAATTATTAAATGTGGAAACAAAATTGTCTCCCGACATCAAACCAACAAATTCAAGTGAAAAATATCAATTATTCTAAACACTAGAGTTTACAAAGATCATTTGTGTAGCTTTAGCTGAAGGAAAAAAAAACATTTTCATTAACGAAATTGACAAAGTATCTTCCAAGAAAGATTTATGATGATAAGATCTTGATGCCTTCCAGTTGAGTATGCCTGAACTTCCTCTACTTGCTGGCAGGAAATAATCATATATCTATTATATAAGCCCCATTAACTGTTTTCAAACATTATCTCACAGTTAAAAAAGCTGATCAATACTTTTAGAAGTCACTTCATTTAACAATATAATCCAGTTAGATTTTATTTTAGACTTAAGTGGCATGCGTACATACATACAAATATACCCATTATTAGTCAATATTTATTAATAAGTGTCTTATGTGAAAATTAGTCACTTCATACTTCCCAGTAAATTAGCAATTATAAATTCAGAAGTGCCACAGTTATGAATTAAATCTTTATTGTAATAATACTTAGGTAAGATCAAACAAAACATGGAAGGAAACAACATAAAGTTATAGACAAACACCTTATTGTATCATCTGGGGAGCTTATATTTTTTATAACAGTGGCTAAAATATTTTCACGGTAGTTGAAATGTGGAACAGCATCCAATAAACTAGCCAGACAGCGAACTGCAACTTGGCGTAGTGAGGGCTGCTTCTCCATGGCTATCAGCTTCGCAAGGTATGCCTGTGTGGTCAACCTCAAAGACTGTTAATTTGAAAAATCTTATAACAAAAATTAATAACTTAAAAAGCATACAAATATGTCACATTTCAAGGGGGAAGGAAGGGCAATAATAGATAAAAAGAGAGCCGTTTATAAGCATAAACTTCAGATTTATTGAACTAAAGCAGGTGAAAAATTGAAGCAGTAACAGAAACATAAATTACTTCATTGTGTAGGTATAAATGACTAATTGGACAAAACAGGCCAAGAAATTGTGGATATATTGATGAAGTAGAAACCTTGTACGAGTTCAAAAGTGTAGATTCATAGAAACGCTGCTTGAGTACTGCTTTAGAAACAGTCATCTCCATCTCTTTTTCAGTTGGCAACCTTATACGATAGCTGTACAAATAGGAATGGAGTAGGTAAAGGTCAATCAAATGATAACTAGAGTGAACTGTATGTACAAAGGCAGTCAAACAAAACTCAGGGAAGATTACCCAGGAATTATGTCCTTGAAAACAGCCAACAAGGACATCAGTCCAAGCTTCACTATATTTTGGTTACCATCATCACAATTCTTCAGCAGTTCCTTCAAAGATTTGATATTTTCCTCGGGATTTTCAAGCAACTGCAATCCAATTTCTGCAAGTTTAATCTTCTTTTTCCTAAACAACTCTTCAGCAGAAAGGTCTTCCTCAACCTTTGCCTGAAAATAACCACCATGGTGAAAAGAGAAAGTAAGATCCCTGAGAAAACAGCAGCAACAATGTTGAACCATGCCTTAAAACTCTAAGAAAACAGGAATGTCAAAAAAATATTTCAGTAATTCATGGCCAAGTGATAATAAAAATATATATACCAGGACTTCAGTATGTAGCTTTTCTACACCAACATTTCCTTTTTCTTCCACCTTTGCTTCCTTCTTAGCCTCCTTTCTGCTCTTTTTTACTTTTAGCCTTTTTTCTTTCTTTGTAAGCTTCACAACACTCGTATCTTTCTCATTTTCTTCTATGTTATCCTTTTCATTAGCTATTGCCTCCGATTTTGTTCTATGAACTGCAATTTTATACAAAATTAATAAAAATAGTAAAATGCGGACCTATCAAAGTAATTTCAAGTAAAGTTACAAACTTAAAAGGTAAAAGAACGTTTTATGTAAAAAAAATGGAAAAAAAAACACTTTGCTGTTTTAAGGAAGGGACAGCAGCTAGTCTATGAGATCAAACTAGTTGAGTCAGGGTTACAAAGTTCACATCATACCTCAATTTGGATTTGTATGAGTGCTGAGTAGATATCACTCCAGTTTAATTAGAGTGAAAATCCTAATTTGAGTTTGGAATTAAAGAAAACTAAGTTATGGCTAGTTTATCTTAGTAGCCAGTGTTTAGGTAAATAACCTGGTCATATTTCTTATCTGCAATTTCACCATAGCATACAGAATAAACGTTGCCACTGACAAGAGGCAATTCTTTCCTCCCAAAATCATGAAAATAAGTAAAAGAACTGAATAGAATCATGAAAATTATTTTCCATTCAAATAAATCAAATACAAAACAGTTAAAAATTAGATCTCTCTTTGTTATCTTGTGAAAGGAAATTGTATTGAACTTTTATCAAAACAATATATTGGTATACCTTCTCAACACAGTGACAATGTCTAACATTATAACATCCTTGTTTGGTCAAATAATTTAAAATAACTTAGCCACTGCATATTTTTGACTGTGACATTACCACTTGAGTCTCATACCAAGCTTCTACATTCTAGAAGAAATAAATCTTGAACAGTAAATGTTGATGCAATCTTTTCATATATCAAAACAATGAACTAATTATTTAGGTGAAGCAACATGAAATAAGGCATGCACTGGTTGCATCCCAAACATAGTAATATTATTAATAGAATACAGTAGTTTGAATAGATAAACTACAAATTACAATACTCATTTGTCCGTGAAGATATAGTGATTAGAGTGAAGCTGCTTCCCTTCCTATAAATATTTCCAAAGATGACCATATAAAAAATATGCTCTCTAAAATTAAACATGTCTGAACTTTATCACACAAATTCTTCCCTAACCAATCAGTTGAGAAATATATTACAACGTGGAGCATCTTCTTAAACTCAAATTAACCATCAACTTATACTGAGTACTAAAATATTTGCAATTGCCAAGGTTATTGTTGATGTTGGTTTAGTGGGATTTAACGAGTTACCTGTTCTATACTCCAATTTTCCATCGAGAGTCTTCACTGGAAGTGCATCAACAGGATCCACCTGAAGTTTATCATCGTCATCATTTCGTTTTAGTAAGGAAGCTTTTCTTTTCCGCTGCTCATATAGAGCCTCCAAATCATCTGCCTCGTGACCAGCCACACGTTTAACATGCCTGTGGTACAAAATCAAATGACCAATGGAACTTAGTCTAGTCACGAAACTCGCATGCTGTTCTTCAGAATCCGAACTCTCATGATAAACTTTCACCGTAAGTTTATTAGCAGAGAAAAAACATATTGCACAAGAAAAAAACACAGTTTTTAACAAAGCTCGTTGACATGAGATCCACGTTTGCATCAAAGATTTTTTTTTTCCGCATCATCATATACAACAAAGGGACCAAGAGTGCATCAAAACCTGTCGATCGATTTTGTGTCTAGTTTGGTGAGGAACCCAGCGTATTCACGGTTCTGGCCAATGAACTCGAGATCCTCGTCAGAAACTTCGATATCATCATCCGCGACCTCCGCCGGAAGGTCAGGTGGCAAAATTACCTTCCTCTTCTTCGCCATTGATATTTAGCAGTGGAGAAACAAATCTGTAAAAAAAAACCAAAATGATGGAACCGAAGTGGATACAGAAACATCAACAGATCAAATTTGTTAGAACGAAGAAATGGAAGATTGCTTCTCTACCTCGCCCACCCACGGCCACGGCGGCGGTGCCTCTGGGTTTTTAGGGTTTAGGTCTCACCGTAATCTGGTCGTGAATGCAGGATAAAACTGATGATCCGGATCGAATCGGGCTGATTCGAGATCGAGTGACGAGTGACGACCAATCCAATCCGAGCTCGAATATTTTTTAAATTACTTGAAATATTTTTTTAACAAATAAGAGTATATTATGATACAAATAAAATAAAATATTATTTTAATACTTTTAAAAATTATATATGGAATACGATTTTTTGTTAAGCATAGGGAGCTCCTTAATTTTTTTTTTCGCGATAGCAGCTCGCTAGTTGTTTTTTTTTTATTTTAGTTTTTGTTTAAAATTAATAAAAAGTATAGTGGTAACATGGGACACGGTGGTGCGGAATTAAAGTCATAAATTTAGATTGGATATATTATATGGTAAAAAAGGTGATTCGTTCGCTCCCAGTGTCTCCGTCAATCCATCCTTAGATCAATACAGAGAAGGTAAATCACGGGTGGTTACTAGTTATTAATGCAAATGGTTAAGACATGGGAGAGGTATATGCTCGGACGCACCGAGTTTCGACCTCTAGACCTCATGTGGTAACCTCCCATGCTTTAAACATCGCACCGCCCCGAGAGAACTAGGTTGGATATATTATGTTAATATGTTCGGTTAAATAATTTCAGTGAATTTGATTGAATTAAAATTTTATCAATTTAAATTCATCGTAGGTTGACCCGTTTAGGTCCATGATCTGTACAGGTCAATTCTCAACGAGTTTGGATTGATCCATAGATTGAAAAACATATGTAAGCTAAGTTTATTCAATTTATTATATTTCTTTATTATAATTTTAAAATAAAAAATAATATTTTTTTATCAAATATAGTACTTATTTATGTTTGTTTATATTTAAATTATCTTTTCTTATAAAAATTTGATTAATGAAATCTATCCAAAGAAAAACATTAGATATATGAAACTTTTTAATTTTTTTTTTTAAATTATGATCCACCCATGGATTGGCTCATCTGATCCCCAAGTAGCTCTCTGGTCAGCTTTTTATGATTGGTCGCTTTCAGGTACTTGATCGATGATCATTGGATCAGATCAAGAAATCAATGCACTGATATTCCTGATTGAGCTAGCAGTCCTTATGGTCGGGGACCTCCCTTCGGGGCAGTGCGATGGTTAAGGCATGGGAGGTTGTCACATGAGGTCTAGAGGTCGAAATTCGGCGTGCCCGAGCATATACCTCCCTCATGTCTTAACCATTTGCACTTATAGCTAGTAGTCACCCGTGATTTACCTCTTCCGTGTTGGCCTAGGGACAAGTTGGCGGGGGCACTTGGGGCGAGCGATTTCGCCTTTTTGCCACATGAGATAGGAGCAAACACCAGTTTGCATAGAGGAGAAAGAAGAGCCAACAAATCTTTGTATGTAAGAGAGAAGTGCGGTGCATGCAAGTGAGAGGGATTAAAAAAAACTCATTTTTGACTACGTCAAATAGTCACATCAG